>CAJNDV010035553.1:76235-86235 GCA_905221635.1 Symbiodinium sp. CCMP2456
GTGGTGGTGGTGGTGGTGGTGACGGGAAAGTGTGCCTTTTTCGTCGTCAGTCACATTCCCTTAGCATAATCTCTTTCTTGATAGCCACGGTCAGGCAACCGTGTCGTTGATACTGGCTGTGTTTTAGCCGCGGCGGTGTGGTTTGGCTTTCAGGGATCCTGTCACATCGCTTGCTTCGCTACCTCAGTCTGCTTGCCGAGCTGGTGCGACTGCTACGAGTTCAGGTCGTTTAGGTTCAGGTTCGGGTATACAGTCTCATGTGTCATCATGTTTCGCGACCTCCTACAAGCACACAGACAACACTGACTGCTATGTCTGAGGTCCATGCAGGTGCCCATTTCGTTGGACTTCGCCCTCTCCCTCCGTCAAGGATCGAGTGAAAAGCTCAAGTCCCAAGCTCCAAGCTCTCAGCCCTCAGTTCAAAACCCGAGCGAAGGATGCTCAAAGTGTCTGCTCCCAATCACAGTCGAAGATACAGTCTTCTCTGCTTGCTCCAATCCGGAAACACGCCCTAGGCCCTAAATTTGTCGCAGCTGTCCATACAAAATGCAGGAGCCACATCCTCGGGCTTCTTTCTCAGCTGTGGGGTGATCACTGGATTGCAGCTTGGAGCAGACTTTCTTCTGGATTTCTAAAACCACCGGACTGTACGGAGATCCGGGAAGGGAATCTTATCGGCTCAGGCTGATGGCGTTTCATGACATGCGTTTTTGTGAAGATCCGATCAGCCTGAAGATCTCTGGTTCCGACTCCACCAATCCTACCACATGAAAACAGCATGAAAGAGCCAGATGTTGTCCGTCCGCACCTCTCCAAGGTGCGCTATGGCAGTGGTTGCCTCAGATGACTAGCGCGAGAACTCCCTAGCTTATGTTGATGCTGTTCTCCTTACATGGCGTATGGGATAACTTCAAACTTTTCGGACCCGGTTATTGAAAAGCACAGATTCGCTCTCTAATGCGGACCATAGCGTGAAAAAGTTCGTAGTACCGTGCTATCCGACACTATCCTCACCCAGTCCTCATCCCATTGGCATCCGCACCGTGTTCCTCGTCTCATGATCGTCGCGGCCACCTTTACCGCTGCAAGCGCAGGCACCACCTTCATTGTCGCTGCCACCATCATCTGCATCTGCAGTCTTGACAACATAATGCATCATGATGATGGCGGTGATGATGTTCACCAACATCATCATCATCATCAGCAGCATCACGACAAATCTCACTATGTCACTATGGCTTGGAGAAGCAAACAGATGGAGAGACCCCAGACCCCCATGCCTCGACTCGGCGGTCTGCATTCGCTCAAAGTTCTAATCCCTAAACATGGTGTTCGGTGATACCTGTGCTCAGCAATGGGAATGAACATATGATTTCACATATTATGAGGTACAGGGGTCGTTATTGGTGTTTCTGAGTTCCGCAGTATTGACATGGGCTCATTCAAAGCTGAGGCTGGTAAAAAACTCGTGGATGAAGAGAACTGGAATCAGTTCCTTGGTGCTGAGAGAGGTTTAGGGTTATCAGGGTTCAAGATGACGTAGATACCTCGATAGGAAAGGCCCCTGAGGCCATAACATGAGGACCCTGAAGAGCCAGGTTGTGTCCTGAGCGGAGGAGGGAGGGTTGTTTGAGGGTAGCGTTTGAGCCTTTCAGTGAACCAGTTCGGATTTCGTCAAGCAGCTTATTTCATGCCATGGGTTTCAGCGGTCTCTGGTACAGAACCACGAGCTTCTGACGCTTCGAACCTCAACCTCCAGACCCACATCAGTTCAGGTAACTCAGCTTTCATGTCCACTGTTACTTGCCTAGTTAACTTCTCGAAGCGAAGCCGAAGACCAACAAGAGGCGTCCCTATCCCTCGGACCTTCAGGTTTTATGTGCGGCGGTTGCTGATCGTTATTCCTCTCATTGCGATGGCACTTAGCTTTGCGTCCGCCATCTTCATCAACGAGACATCAGGCGCGAGTAAACGAATCTGCTTCGGACCTATCAAGTGTATCCCAGTCTAGGTCGGGCTCACCGTTCGTTCAAGATGCCCTGTGACAGCGATAGTTGAAGATTGTTGCACACTCCCATGCAAGTATAACCAGGAGGATGCAGAAGCCAGAAAATGCAGCAAGAAGTCCCCCAGTCCCTCAGCCTTGACTCGAATTCTGATGTTTCCGGCAGGCAGCGAACAGGTGTATCTGGTCTGGTGGCACGCTCAGGGGATTACCAAGGGGTGACAAACTAAGTGTTGGCAACACGCTCGTCTCAACGCTTGTTGTAGTTGGTTGTTTAAGAATGATATCTGATGTCTTGACGCAGGACAGTTGGTTATAATCATAGTATATTTCGTATCGACATGGCTTCAACCCGTACAGTAGTACAATCTGAGCGTTTTGTGTGTGTGTGTGTGTGTGCGTGTGTGTGTGTAGGAGGGGGCGTGAATGTAATTCACGACCGGTATCTATGTGAAGGAGGGAATACACTATTTCTGAGTATTCCGGCCCCCCTATGTGGGGTGTTGCCTGGCATGGTTTCGCATGTTTGCTTGCCGCTTGCTTTCTGGGACGTCATGAACATGTGGGATTGTCATAGATGCTCCTGTATTGTGGTCCTTTTTGCAACCTTTGTTGCCCTGGACGAAAACTCCTAGCATTCCGCAGCCGGGCAACAACTCGAATCCCCGACGTCTTACACCCCAAAAGCTGCCGACACCCCAGCCTTAGAGGCTTAGAGTCTTAGCCCCTTTAAAGGTGGGTGATGATCGGCTTCACAGTCGCGGGATCTTTCATTGGCCCCCTCTCCGTGATCCCGGGCATCATCTTTTGGACGAGCCTGGCCATGCAAGTGACTGCATGTGTGTGTGCCTTAAGCTCCAAACTCCGGCCCAACAGCCGTACCTGCTCTGGACGATGGAGGGGCGATTAAGTTGCACTGAGGAAGATTACAAAGTCCAAGAATCGAACCTTCTGGATGCCACCTGCCTCAATGAGTTCTGGGTCCTAGCATTTTGGCACTGTTTCGGGTGCGGGTCTTAAGGTTCGGGGGGTGGGTCAGGGTAGGATTTGGACTTTACCGACTCAGTCATCATGTCGCGGGCTCCTGGATGCAAGGCGCAGACCCAGAGCCCCAAACTGCGGGGACTTTCGTGCATGAAATATCTGGTTTTCGCTAGACCCGGATCACCCTAAAGCATAAACACTAACCTCAAAAACATTGGGCAGGTGTGTCTCCCCCCAAAGCCTGACCTCATGTCTGGGTGGCTGACATGGGTGGCATGGGCAAGATGGGAGATACAGAAATTAACGTTGAACCCAACCTAAGTGTACAACAAGACAGAGTCTCGGACATCACGCAACCCCAAGGTCAAAGGTGGTCCCGGAGCCTTCAACCCTGACGGCCCTAACCCCACGAACCTGCAACCCCACACCGTGTGAATCCGAAAGCCTAGGATCCTGACGCAGTGCGCTCGAAACCTTGGCCTGGTAGTTGGGCCCGGTCTCTTTGCACTGCTGCGGACGGCTGTGACTGGTGGGGGTGACAGAGACACCTGGCTGCACTTTACACGAGCGATTGTTAAGGCCTTTAATCCTATGATTACCCTAAGCATGGAAAGCGAAGCCAAGCAGCAGCGAAGCCTTAAAGCTGGTGGGGCCTGTTTACTGTCTGGACCTGGATTGATGAAAGCATAGATCCAGGCTTGTTGCGTGTGTTGACCGAAGATAGCAGCCTACTCTGTAAGTGTTAACTTGCGCTACATTTGGGCATTGCTGATTCTCCAGACCTCAAGAGGTCGAATCCCTGCTCAAAGCTTACACCGCAGACCGTAGACTTCAGGTCTGTCCACGCAGCATGATGGGATGGGTGAACCTGCCACCTGGTGGCAGTACATGGTGTGTGTTTCCGTGGTATGTTTCAATCTGGGACATCATGTTTTGAAAGTTACTGTGGCAACAACATCGTTAGCCCCAAGCTGAAGACCCTTCACAACTTTACGCACGTCAGATATCCTGAGAGTGCTGAACATGTCGTACATTTACTTTGAAACACTGTTCACGATCCTTTCACGGGGACAAGATGCCCACTAGGAACTGTATCCGGATAGAATAGTGCAACACGGCCTTGGTAACGAACGTATTCTGGCACCACGGTCTGTGGAGTTCACTCTTGGCAGTCTCCGGTCCAGATGCATCTAGCCCCTGTTGCTTCGGGGTGGCTTTCATTGATCTGCTCTCTTCGAAGCAATCATCATCCCAAAGCCGCTCTGACCTTTTTACAGGGGCCGAGACTGCTGCAAGCTAGAGGATAGAGAACCGGCCGGCGCCTTCTCCTAGCACAAATCATTGCAGTGTCAGCATATGTCAGCATAAAATGTGGCCTTGTGCAGAAAGGTCAGGAACAAACACGCCCCGAGAATGGTCCTGAAAGAGATGGATAATTCTGCTCATGTCGGACCCACGCCATGTAGAAACATGATTCGTGCAGACACCCTAGAAGCACGACATATCCCGCGCCACGAATCTGAGACTCTTCATTCTGGCCAGCATTTCACCCTTTTCATGTCCTTCATGCACACCCTCAACTCAAAGCGGTAGTTGCTTCAAAGTACCAAGCCTTCTTCGACGGTCGACATAGCTTTGTTGAACACCATACCCAGAACCCGCGAGCTGAGGACCCTGCTGTTCTTCTCCCTGATCTCGGCCTCCTTCGGTGCCTTCGTCATGCCGGCAAGGCGGGCGGAAGTGGCGGAAGGGTTCGAGGTTGGCTTTTCGGGAGCTTCTTACCATCAGGGGGTAACTCCGTTTCTCCGTGTTTTTCCGGAGGCTTGAAGGGCTTGGGCTCAAGTCTCAAGGGTTCAGGGCTTCGAGGGCTCGGTGTAGGTTTTCAGTTTTTCAAGGCCTCTTGCGAGGTTTGCAGGTACCGCGCACTGCTTTCAGGAGTGTTGCGGGCGCATTTTGTCTTCGCTTTGCGCACCTGTATGACGATGCCCGCTTTTACGCCTGCTCTGCCGGGTCTCGCAGACAGTTGAGGCATAGTTAATGACTGTGCGCTTGTGCGTTTGGGGCTTGATTCAAGCATCAGGGCCGCAAGGGTTTCGGGATCAGGTCACGCTTGGGCCTGAAGTTTCAAAGATGCAACCTGTAGCACGAAGCATGCGGACGTCAGAGGTTGAAGATGTTGATGCTCGTTTGTTTGGGCACATGCCTAAGCTCTCGAGTCGTATTATAGGGCTTCACAAGCGACTAGAAACTCTGAAGCCCGAAAAGCACGTCCACTGGCTCAGGATGCCTGACTATCCTTTGAACTTGGAGGAGGATGACGAGGCTTGGCGGTCCAGGGCCGGAGGCTTTACGAGAAAACCATGGCTGCGGTGGTCCCGAAACAGTGAACCCCAACCTCCAAACCGCCAACATCTTTGAAGGCCTACTTCGTGCCTGGTCTAGCATGACGGAATAGAACTTACAAAGGCAGTGAGTGTGTCATGCTTGTATCTGCTTGTATCAGTCTTCATTGCATATTTCTCCAGGTGAATGGAAGCCGGACCGTAACAAGGCAACACGAGGTCTTGAAGCGTGAGCCCTATAAACCGGGATCCCTCAACCCTAAACCCTGGAAAATCAATTCACAAGACTCGAAACCGCTGACACGACTCCTCTCCTTCAGACATTTTGAAGGCATCGGGTGCTAAGAATCTATTGAACCCTAGCCTGGCTCTTCCGCGAGGACGATCCGGACGAGCTGGCTCCTTGTATGAGGACAGGAATGAACTAATGCTCGGATAGTTGTTAGGTTTCCAAGGATTGTCACCGGATTTGGAAGTTTATTCAACAAATTTGCAAAATCGAGTTGATAGGATTCTGGATATAGTGTTTTGGCAGTGGGTTGCCGTGCCTTCCTTCACGCTTGGATCCCTTTGTCGGTGTCCTCTTTGGAGTAGGTTGCCTTTTAAACCGCACTATCAAGGCTGCCATAGTTTGAAGCCGCCAAAGCAGTCAGCCTAGCAGTAATCCCCTCGTTATTGATGGTACCCGGAGGCTCCTGTACCATAACGAGGTGCAGCTCCTGTGTTGTGCTGTAGTTGAGTATGACGGCTGAACAGTTGTCCCAACATTGCTGGCTTGGTGTTTGCGCAGTTTTGACAGGTTTGCTGGGTCTCTGCTTGGACCATGGACTCTTTGGCTTTGGGACGTCAGTGTCTGCGTGTTGTGGATTAGGGCTCTTAAATTGGTGAACCGTGCTAATTAGCCAGGGACGCCAACCCTCCAACAAATCTTAAACGCATACCTCAGCTTACCATGCACCAGTCACTCCTGTACTACACGTGAAACAGTTTTAGGCATGTAGCTCTTGGTTCAGCACCATCATTTGTAGACCGACTCAGACTACTTCTTGCATCCCAAAACCGGAACGGGGTGTACCACATGCGCGAAGCATAAATGACCTAAGCCGAGGTCATGATCTCTGACGCTCACCTCGAGGCTTTCGAAGAGATTCCACTGTGACCCAAACGAGCATACCAAATTCTGAAGCTTTCATGTATGCATGTTTTTTTGGATTCCCGGATTTTCGGGTAAAGTATTACGGTATTACGAGTTACTATGACCAGAACTGCGAACCGAGGAGTAGATTCTCTTGTCCTGGTAGGGACATTCCAGGACTGCGGCTGTGTTTGGGAGCACCTTAGACCCTATTGCAAACCGTATGTTGATGCTAGAGACGAGCATGACTTCATGACGACGACGATGATGATGGTGATGATGATCATCATCATCATCACGGTCTTCTTCTCGCAGCCCCCAAAGGGTTTTCTTCTACCTAGCTAGGCCGCTGTGTTGATAGTACGCAGGCCATGCCTGAGCCGGAGCGAGAGCGGGTGGTCTGGAACATGATTTGGTATGCCTTCGAGACTCGACTTGACTGGAGCTGTCAAACCGGTTGTCTTTGTGTGTTTGAATCAGGGAACCCTAGGCACAAGGCAGGATCCCACCGGTTTGCATTTGTTACGGTCCTGTATTTTCTGAAACTGCAATGATAAAAAAGTCTGGGTATTAGGGCTGTGGGTGTAGGTCTTGCAGTGGTATAAGCAGCACATAAAAGATTGGACTGAAATGCGAATGACTACATAGATAGGGTCCGGGCAAGCCTTGCATAGTCTAACTAGCAATAAGGTGTCAATGGTCAAAGTTTGATGGTGCTACCCTCAACGCTTACTAACGTCGCATGGTTTGCAGCGGATTTCTTGGTGAATTGTGGGGTCATCTTGCGACATGGTCTTGGATCATCGGTTGAGGCTTTGAGGCGCGTTGAACATCTTTTTGCTTCGCACAACCCCATAAAAACGCAAGCCCCGCGCGGACACCCGGAAAGCACGACACCGCCGTAGCCGAAGCAGCAGACCTTATCAAGAAACTAGTCACAAACAAGACGGATACACAGAATTCACGCAAGCATTTCATTTCCCATCCGCACAGATGCCTATGAGCCTCAGCCTCTTGGAACAGAGCGTCTACNNCGCTTGATGCCCGCCGTGCACGGTATGATGTATAAATGACTGCTGAAATCCTGACGCTTATAAGCCCTCAGCTCACAGCTCCTCAATGCCAGGAGCGGCCTTTCACGTTGGCAGCCGTTGAGGTCTCGACGCTTATGATGTTGGAGGTCTACTACGGCAACTCGAAGAAATGTCAGAAGCGTCTTCATCTTAAGTTATTAATTTCAAGCGTACCAACCGGGAGCATACTCCAGTATGCTGCAGGCAGTTGGCAGTCGTCGTTGGTCTGGTAGAGTAACAGCAGTAGCCGGACAACTGTCGTCCAAGCCTCCCTGAGAAAAGCAACACCAACGAGGCGGAGAAGAAAACACACCCGAAAGCCTCAAACCGTAAACCTAACATCATGGCTGTGAGAAGATGTTCAGGTTAAGCGCGCTGAGCCTTAAACCCTAAGTCCCCGTCAACCTTAGTTTAAAAACCCTAAACCCTTATAAACCCTAAACCCTAAACCCTAAACCCTAAAAGCTTTCAGCTTCAAGCTCCCAGGCTGGGATCCATACATGACCGGCACCTTTGCTGAAAGAGAGTCAGGGTTTGGCAGTCAGACTTGAGCATTTAAACGTGTGGGGTGGAGGGACAGACACAAAGGAACTAAGGTTATGGGATTTCTTGCTGATGGGGTAGCTTCCGTCCTGCCTCAGCCCATGGCATTCTGCCTTTGTTATTCTCTCCTTCTTGCGCAGCTTGTGCCCTAAGGCACAAACATGGGCCCTTCTACCGTCACTGTTAACACTAAATCACCCTTCTTGCTCTCATGTTTATGCATTGCAGTGTACTCTGCTATGACGAATGCGAGCCGGCGAGACTAATGGTTTCATGCTGTTTTTGGCATCAGAAAACGGGCAACCAGAAGATCTCACCAAGCCCTTTGGAAACTTGACTGAAGGATGCTTCAGCCCAAGGGCACTGGGCCTGTGCTCCTGCTGTACTGACGCAGTTCTACTGTTTCAAGTTTGCATTTTCACAAACATACATAATTGCCATTCGCTGATGTTGCTGTTGGTGTTGCTGTTTCACTTTGGATTGCTACTGGACTACTACTGCAGCCCCGTGAGCCGCACCGAACGGAATTGTGAGCTTCGAGAAATAAGGGGTCTACATTTTGTAGAAATCGCAGACCCGAAAAGATTAGAATCCTTCTTACAAGCACCTCCGCAAAGTCAAAACCACGGCTGATAGTCGTTTCGCAGCGTGCTTTGGAAACTCGAAATTCCGACGCGAACTCCTTGCAAGTTTCGTGCAATTCTCTAGGGCTTCCTGCTTCGGGTTCGGGCTGGATGAAGTTCTGCCAACCCTGCATGATGCCTGAAGCGAAAATCCTTGGATGAGGCATTTGTTTCACTGCGGTTTGTTCCCTGGGCATCATCATGTCCATCGGCACCACTGCCGCTGGCCTTTGATGCGGGGGCTTTTGCCGTCTGAGTAATCCTCAGGCTCCATGACGGTACAATTCGCGTTCTGAGGGCATTAGTGATAAGTGGGCTGAAAAGGCTAAGAAGTGGTTACGACCAACCTGATAGGCACTATGGTGTTTGGCCATCTGAAACCAAACTGTCATCTTCCTTCGAAGCCTCCTTCGCCCCGTGACTTTGGCCGTTCAGGGCTTGGGTGGACGCCTGTTTGGATTTATTGGTGCAAAGAGCTCGTCATACCACCAATCTGCGAGTGTATACATAGTTGTTCTCAGTTATTACACAGACATGTGTCAGATTGTATCTTGCACATGTAGACATGTATATGTATGTATACATACATACATATGTAAAGAAAGGGAGACTTCATGTTTACTAAGCTGCATATATATATATATACATGTATATGTATATATATATATATATACATACACGCATGCAAGCAATATGTACCCACATGCAAGGCTCGCTGGCTTTACGGCCGAATATGTCTTTGTTCCAAACCCCCTAAGGTTTAAACATGTTTAAACTCTAAGCCACGAATTGGGGTTTGCCGGATTTGCAGGAGTCAGGCTTCAGGCCATTCCGCGAACCCCTGAACCCTGACTCCAGAGACTTCAAAACCGAAGCCCTGAGCCGACGTCGAGGTTGCCTTGGTCAAAGGCTGGGTGGTTGAATCTTTGCCTGACAGTGGACTTGAGGGGCAGTAACGGACGTGAAGATGCGAGGTTGCAGGGTTTTTGTTTTGCTCAAAGCTTCATTTTCTACAGCGTGCAGCTCTGGAGTCATGAACTTCTGCAACGCCTCTCCGGGAAGGTGCTTATGAGTCGAGAGAATCCGAAAACAATCCAGGGTCCGGGAACGGATCCATTGGAGTGCCGCGCTCTGAAACCCTCAACTATGAAAGACCGGGCAGACCTTCTTTTTTGAGCCTTATACCCCGAGCCTGGGGTCCAAAGCCCTGAAGCTTTGCCCGGAAAGCTCCCAACCCCAGAGCGGCCAAGGCCCTGGGTCGCTGGTAGGGTTTCCTGACGTCTCAAGATACCTGA
>CAJNDV010035553.1:94290-118304 GCA_905221635.1 Symbiodinium sp. CCMP2456
TGTTGTTGTAGTTGTAGTAGTAGGTGTTGTTGTTGTTGTTGGTGGTGGTGGTGGTGTTGTTGTTGTTGCTGGTGGTGCTGGTGTTGGTGTTGTTGTTGTTGTTGGTGGTGGTGGTGGTGGTGCTGTTGGTGTTGTCGTCGTCGTCGCAGTAGTAGTAGTATAGTCGTCGTCGTCGTCGTCGTCGTCGTCGTCGCCTTTGTTGTCGTCGTCGGCGGCGTCTTTATCGTGCAGGTGGCACTGGTAGCAGCATTGTTGTTTTTGCTGGTTTCGTTTGTAACAACCGCCGGTAGTGAGGGTTGTCAGTGTGTCGTCGTTGTTGCTGCTGTCTTGTTCTCATTCCAGAACTGGCAGAACCGTGCGCACGTGCCCAAACGCGCAACGATCGTCAAACATCGAGCTTCGCTGTTTGGTTCATCTAGCCTTGTTGGCAACAGCGAGCCTGCATCTCTGGAGGAAGAGACATGCAGATGTAAAGAAGTTAGCTTAAGCCGTCAGGTTAGAGGGGCTTTTAGTGTTTCGGACGTAAGGCTATTGTGTTTGAGATTTGCACGCAGGGCTGCAGGGCTAGTGTCGTTGAGATTCAGAGTGCCTGCAACCTTTAGCATTGTTCCGGGTCCTTTCCCGAGTGCCCGACTTGGGTCCGAGATGGTTTCGAGATGCGTGCATTTCTCAAATCTTTCGCCCGGTCCATGTGGCGAGGGGTTTCTGGCCTCGAGGGAAGAATTAGCAATATTAGCTGTCAAGGCAACCTACAAAGGTCACAAGCAAAGGGTGACCTTGTCGTCACCACTCTCTGTCCACCCCTCACAGTATCTTGCCAAACAGACGGGCCACCAACTTAGGGAGATTCAGGTTCAGGATGCACGGTGCATGCTTTGTGATCAGCTTGTGGGCTTAAGGGGTTGGGGTTTCGGGTGGTTTTCTTGCCTTTTACTCCGAGTCTGAATCTGTCGGCAGGACGGCCGCCTTTTTGCTTCGGGTCTCTGAACGACCTGGAGCCATGACGCTGCAAGTGGCGAGAGTAGGAACTTGCCAGAATTTGTTGTACCTTAGACAACGTTTCTGTGGCACGCAGCCACGAGCCTGATGGGATCTACGGCGACCGCCATCACAGCTCCAAAAAGACCAGCAGCGTTCCTGCACATGTGTTCAGACGCATTGCAAACTGGTTCTGGACGCCTCGGTACAAAGTGAGGCCCCCGGAACAGGGACTATCCAAACCCCGATGAGGACACCAAATATCTTCCCGATTGATCAACCCACAGTCGGATAGCTATACTAGGCTGCAGCCTTGTGATTCTGAATGCCGGGGAAGCTCGCTTTCCCGGCTGCTACGCGGAGCTCTAGACCGAGAGCTACTGCAAACCTTGAAACCCACGAAAACCCAAAAGGATTGACACTCCCAAAGCTTCAGCTCTGCCAAGCAGCCGGACGGCAAGTTTTCCGTTTCTCCAAAATCGCTTGAATGTCATGGTTTAAAAGTCTTAAACCCTGAGCCGTAAGTGGAACCTGGGTTCCAACCCTGCTAAAGCGCAACATGGCATCGTTTTAAGACTCTTGGGCCACTTGGGGTTTCGTATTTACGGCTTCGGGCCTCAAAACCTTGGCCTCTCCAAGGTTTCGGGCCCAAGGGCCCCCAAATACCTTTTGTCAAGGCCTCAGGCCTAAAGTTAAAGCGTTTTGTTAACTAAGGGCTGTCTTTAGCTGATACAGATTGGGCCTTCCTGGAATACTATTGGCCCATTGCAGAGAATCTAAATGATGGAATTCTGTGCCAAATAGCGCAAGCCTCGTTCTAGTTCACTGTTTTTGGCTCCTGGCACTTGACGCACATCGCCGACCCAGGGTCCAAGCCTCCCTAAACCCTAAACCCTATGTCCGAACCCTCCATGAACTCGAACCCTAAGTGGACCCAAGCAGAGCGAAAACTTCTTGGGGCCAGGTCTGCGAGGCGCTGCAGAGTCCGCGCTGTGAATCATCTGTATATATATATATAATAAAAACAATAAATAAAATAAAGATAATAATAATAGATAAATAAATAAACAAATATATTATATATATGTATATACATACATGTATATATATATATAATATATACACACACACACACATATATATATATATATATGCATGCATGGTTTAGCAGCCTGGGACCTGGGCCACTGAAGTGCGCCATGAATCAAGGTTGCGATCGGTGTCTACTGGATTGGGTGCAAAGGCTGTGATGTGAGATTTTCGGCATATACGGCCCGAGAAGGAAACAGCGTGGCCTGCAGAGTGATCTGAGATTTTGCTTTGCCAGCGGTTTTGTCCGAGGAACTGCCTGATGCGGGGAGTCCTTTGCAACAAAGACGTCCAGGGGGAGCGATGGTTCAGGCGAATTGATTCCGAAGTTTGACCAAACCCTGAACCAGGCAGAGGATCATGGAGAGCAATGGTTCAGTGTTGGCATCTTCGTTCAGAGATTCCCGCACATGGCACTTTGGAACGACGTGCTGCTTGCTCTTCCTGACTTGAGTTGATCCCACCTCTCATCGCCTTTGCATGGTTCAATTCAGCACTGACACAGCATGCGAGGGTGTGAAGCCAAGATCGTCCAAAGACAAGCGACAAGAGGTGCATGTGAGGCTCCAAGTTGCCAAGGCCTGACATGATGCTTAGTTGTTTCAGACATTGACTGCTTGATTTCCGATAGACTCGACCTCATTCGGGATGCCCTGCATTTCATGTCTGTTCCGCATTCTCGGGTTCTAGGCAACCACAGACAGAAGATTAAATCCTGGGCCCTCCAACGCCAGCTCGAAAGCACTGGATGAGGCACGCTTGGAGGTCTTCTAGACTATAAGAGGTTAGGACATAGTCCCTAGTTTGGTGTATCTATCTGGGCCATGGCAGGTGACAAGGCCCGCGCAGTGGATCCTACAGCCCTAGCCCAATAACGAAACTTGACCAGAAACCGCCACTCCAAACCTTAGTTGTCGTTTCCTTGCATACTTCTGGTTCTGCGGTATCAGTTTGCGCATTCAGACACACCCCTAAACCTGTGTCCCAAAATTGAACTGGTAATGTGCTCTGGTTTAGTGGACTTCGGCTGGGGCTTTGGATTTGGTGCTTTAACGTTCCAATGAAGCTGAGTGGCAGGCCCCACAAAATCCTCGGAGGTCCTGAAAATGTGGCACTCCTCCTCTGCCTCCTTCTCCTGCTCCTGCCGCTGCTACTGCTACAACTACACTACTAATGCTGCTGTTGCTGCTGCTGCTGCTGCTACTACTACTACTACTGCTGCTGCTGCAACTACCACTACCACTACCACAACCACTACCACTACCACAACAACAACTACTACTACTACTACGACGACGACGACGACTACTACTACTACTTTTACTACTATTACTACTGCTACCACTGCTACTACTGCTGCTGCTACTAGTACTGCTGCTACAAGAAGTACCAGCTTGTCAGCTCTCCTTTGGGGTTTAAGGCTGGCCCCAGACGCTTAGACCCTGCCGAAAACCTAAGCCTCTAGCCCCCTACACGGTGTGTAACCCTTCACCATATCCATGGACAAGCAAACTATATAAGACACGCTTTGCCAAAGACCACACAGGCAACAACAACAACAAGAGCAGCAATAACAAGAGAATAATAAAAGCACAATACCAGCCACAAAACCCTTAACATCCCCAGTGCAGTCTCATTATGAATCATTGTGAAGGCACAGTCAGGTCCACTCGGCAAGTCGAGGGTATCGAACGGTGATGCATCGCGCGTGGGGATCGCCGCCAGTTGTGGTATGAGGCTCAGACATGGAAACACGGTTGTGGACGATGCAGTCGACTATTGACATGCGCAAGATTTAGGATCTATCATCTAGTAAGTCGTCCCTTTCGAGCAGCAGTTCAGCTCCCAGAGGATGCAGCAGCAAAAAGGCAGAGACGATCCTCAAGCCCTAAAGCAGAACGTGAGGCTCAGCGTTTGGTCCAACCCCTGAAGGTCTGTTTATCCTAATGGCTTCGGAAAAACCAGGGTTCCATAAGTTTTTATTTACTGTGAGGGTTCAATTATGGGTACATGCCCGGGGTATTTAAGGATATAATACATATGGGTTTTTTAGTCTATAGGGTCGCTAGCTGGCCTGTTGCGTCGCTTTGCCCATTTTTGGCCCGCTGTTCGTCCGGGACAGGCCTGGCACATGATTCATGGCTTCAACCGCTTACACAGAGTAGAGGTCTGACTAACTAGGTGTCGTTTTCTGCGACCTATGCGGTTGATGCATATGCCAACCTGTGATTACGTTGCTTGCGACAGGCTTTCACCTGCATCCTGCACCCCGGGTCTAAATTGTAGACCTAGAACCCCGAATCTGTAATCCCAGACCTAGAACCTGAAACCTGGATTCACTCCAAAACTCGAAATCCCAAACTCCAAATCCTGATTAGAGCATGATTACACGGTGAGTAGAAGTGGATATTGCTTTCAAAGTGTGTTAAAATTGATAAATAGCCGGGTTTGTGCGAAGATCAGATGTCGAGCGGTCCTTTGAATGAGCCTAGAGCCTCAAACATGAAGGGATCAGTTTAGGGTTTAGGGTTTAGGGTTTAGGGTTTAGGGTTTATCACACCTAAATCTAGACATGCAGAACCCTAAACCGGGTTCTGGAGTACGTACCATACTTTAATACTTTTGTCTGTGCCTGTCTAGAAATGCAGAACCCTAAACCGGGTTGTGGAGCGCCATTACTTTCATATTTTTGTCTGTGCCTGTTTCTTAAAAGCAACCATTATGAAATGGGAGTTTTCATTCTTCCCGGTTGCTTTAAAGCCCAATAAGTGCAGAACGTTGACTCTAGCCCCACCCAACAGAAACTTCTAGTACGGCTGGCACCCATCATTAACAAGCTCATGCGTAATACAGGGGCCTTAAAAATTCGAATCGGGTTTTGCGGTCTGTTATACTAAAGTTATAATAAGGAGCCCCCAAAATAGTATTGCTAATAACTATTTAGGCCTGTATTAACAGTGCGGCGCAACAGGAACAGTCGAGTCAGATTTGGGCCTAGTCCGTCGGCAGCTTACTTTCCAAAACATGCTTCCGAGAACTGTCCCCTAAGAGTCCATGTTCCTTTAAGGGATTCTATAAGGGTACTATAAGACTAAGACTATATGAGTTTTGGGTTTACGGGTCCATGTACCCAAATAGTATATACCTTGCCCTTAATGTAGTCCCTAGAAAGGTATTTTAGGGCCAATGTACCTACTATTTGGGCACATGGACCCTTAGGGGTCGTCACCTGTTTCAAGGTCTTGGGTCTAGGTTTTCGCTGTTTCAGGGTTTAGGGTTTAGGGTTTAGGGCGAGTAAGGTTCCAGAGCAGCGATAGGGCTCAAAGCCAAAGCCCTAAATCCCGACAACAAGGAAAACAGTAGTAAGGTGGGGGCCTAATAGTTACCAATACTAGTTTGGGGGCTCCTTATTATAGTTATAGTAGAATATACCCCCAAACCCTATTCTAATTGTTAAGGCTTCTACACTATAGCCCCAAAGGGCTGGTTAAACACCGGTTCAGAGAGGGTAGTTGAAAGTTCTGAAGTCGGATTAAATACAAGAACAAGGTTTAAGGTATGTTCCTCATGTAAGGGATTCCCCATCGTCTGGCAAATCCCGAATATCTGTTCTTACTCATCTTAAGCTTATGCAGCCATGACCCTTGCCTGACGTGCCTCCAGCTCTAACATCCGCGGTGTTAGGCAGCTACCTGAGAGATTACAGAGGCATCCTTCTTATGATCCGAATTATTTTTGGAGCCTCAAGAAGCAGGGACACAGAGACTCCAATATCCCTTAATTAAGGAATATCTGGCTTTATAATGTAATCATTCGTCCAAAGGGTTTAGGGGTTCGGATTTAGGGCTTAGGCGTCAAAAGAAAAACAAGACCAGTATCCCCGCCGTGAAGGTAACGGTAGCCGTATTCGTTAATCGTGTGAGGAGTTTGTGTAAACTGCTTGACCTTGAACTCTAGTGTAAGACGCATATAGAATGCATCCTGAATTTTGGCTTCGGTATAGGCTCTATTGTGGTCTCTGCAGACCCCAAAGAACAACATGGGAGCCAGAATATTTGCTGAACTTGTCCCGTACCACTATGTAATCAGCTTAAGTTCAAAATCTCAAAACCACAGTTTAGATATTCAAGCCTCTATAAATTCCTAATTAAATACTGCCCCCACAACCCTGAAGCCGATTTGTTTGTAAGCCCTACGCCGTGAAGCCCACATCCACCCTGTGTTTGCTAGGATGGCGATGGCCAGCTCCAGTGCAGGGGAAGGCAGCGTTTACGTCTTCCTGGAGGCATTGAGAGGGAAGGGCATCGGCTTTTAGGGCTAGGAATTAGGGTTTAGGGTTACTAGTTACTAGGGTTTAGAGGAACAGAGGTCGCGGAATAGAATTAACATGATTATGGCTCAGATTGCCAGCAGGAGCGCTGGAAGACTGGTAGCCCTTGTGGATCCTGGCCAGTTCCCCTTGGCTCCATGTGCCCATATAGTATATAGATAGGCCTTAAAGTACCATATAGGGACCCCCTAAACCCTAAACCCTAAAACCCTAAACCCTAAACCCTAAGCCCCTTTTAAGACTTAAGTATCTACTATAAAGGTACATGGAGCCTTTGGGTTCACTCTTCGCGGCAGGTTGCTCTGCACCTGACGCCTCATGGCATGCTGCCATGAGCTCTTGACAATTCTGTTTAGTGTTGTAAGAATCGCTGCTGCAGACTGTGAGGACACACAAGTAGATGGGTTTTTGTCAAACGATTGTCATTCCTTGCTGTCAGCGCTTTTTGTTCATGCTTTTGTCATTGTCGTTTCTGTCTGTCCTTTTCTTGTCGCTTGTGTTTGTCATTTGTGTGTTTTGTCTGTTCGTCGTTGCCCCGGTGTGGGCCTTCGCCGCCTGTCCCCGGAATGACGAGAATGACAAGCACAAACGACAAACCAAAAGCGGCAGCAAAAGACAGCCACCTTGCAACCAACATGGCAAAACACAAAAGCACATAGCGTAACAATTGAACAGACACACCTTACAACTAAAATGACAATGCTTCGCGTAGGGTGCAGTTTTCGGTCTCGGAGGATCCGGCCTCATGTTGACTCCTGGTCATGGCGATTGTCGTTTCTTGGTCGTTTGTTGTTGTCCAAGCGTTTTGGGTCTAGCGTTGTTTTCTTGCTTTTCCGTCATTGTTTTTTGTCATTCGACGGACAGGCCGCGAATGCCCGCAGCGGGGCAGCTACAACAACATGATCTAAAAGCGACAGCTGGGAAGCGGATGCCGGTTGAGAATACAAAATGAAATGACAAAAGACAAGACGTCAACACTTATTCCGGCTGACATAAAGTCTTCAGGGCGAAACCTCTTAAAAGTTCAGTCAGTCTAGTGAGGGACCCGAAGACTCCAATATCCCTTAATCAAGGAATCAAACAAGAATGCCGGATGGGGGCAGTGGAGTCCAATGATAATATTACGCAAAAGTGTGCTCTGTAATGTTCTAAGTTTATTTGTGTTTACACTCGAATTAACCACTGTTCCAAGTTGTAAGACCCCTGTTTCATCTACCACCTGCTTTTCTCGGATCCAGGAGAACTGGTAGCTGTGACTTGCAATTGCTGCGTATTGGATGTGGGCTCACCTCAGCCCGACATCATAAGTTAATATCTGTACACAACATCAATTCCCTCTCTCTTCGTTTATACATGTGCATACATGCATATGTATATATATATATATATATGTAGATATGCATATGTATATACATACATACATATATATATATATACAGTCTACATATATATATATATATATACATACTTTATACATATATACTTATATACATATATTCTTCTTCTTCTATTTATACACATTTACACATACATTCTCACGCCTGCCAGTCATCAAATCTCAGTGTCAAATATAATAGTAACAATAATGATAAGAACAATAATAATAATAGTAATAATAATTATTTAGTTAATAATAATCAGTGTCTCAGGGAAACTCCGGCAACGCCATGGCCGATTGTATCCGTCCAAAGCCACAATGAACCCAAAGGCTCCATGTACCTTTATAGTATAGTTACTTAAGCCTTAAAGGGGTCCCTATATAGGTACTTTAAGGTCTAAGTATATACTATCTGGGTACATGGAGCCTTTGGGGAAGCAAATCTTGAGCGTCCCGCAGCCTGCAGAGGCCAGTCCGGACAGGGCCAAGCGGACTGTGAGCGTTCATTGCCTGGCAGGTTCCAGCTTTGAGCTGGAGGTCAACTTTGCTGAAACGGGGTGAGAAGTAGCGGAACGCATCGCAGCCGGAGTTGGCCACCCGGCAGGTGTACTTGTGCTGACTTCCGGTGGGTGTGTCATCGATCAGCGCCAGTGGCTGCTGCACCAAGTTCAGAACGACGAGATCTGTTATGTGGTGCAGAAGCTTGGCGCGGGTCGTGTCGCGATGCTTTGGGAGCGCCTAATCGAAGAGAAGACTCTGTCTGATGTAGCTGCCCTGAACGAAACCATGTCACTCACGTGGTATTCCAATCCAGACTTCAACCAGGGCATGCAACTACCCAGCAGCTTGCAGAGCTTGACGTTTGGATCTGAGTGCAACCGGAGCCTGGAGGGCATGCAACTACCCAGCAGCTAGCAGAGCTTGACGTAAGTTCAACCAGAGCCTGGAGGGCATCCAATTACCCAGCAGCTTGCAGAGCTTGACGTTTGGAGAGGAGTTCAACCATAGCCTGGAGAGCATCCAACTACCCAGCAGCTTGCAGAGCTTCTCGTTTGGACACAAGTTCAACCAGAGCCTGGAGAGCATCCAACTACCCAGCAGCTTGCAGAGCTTGACGTTTGGATGTGAGTTCAACCGGAGCCTGGAGGGCATCCAACTACCCAGCAGCTTGCAGAGCTTGACGTTTGGACATGAGTTCAACCAGAGCCTGGAGGGCATCCAATTACCCAGCAGCTTGCAGAGCTTGACGTTTGGATATGAGTTCAACCAGAGCCTGGGGGGCATCCAACTACCCAGCAGCTTGCAGAGCTTGACGTTTGGAGAGGAGTTCAACCATAGCCTGGAGAGCATCCAACTACCCAGCAGCTTGCAGAGCTTGACGTTTGGACATAAGTTCAACCAGAGCTTGGAGAGCACCCCATCACCCACCAGTTTGCGAAGTTTCACTTCCAGGATATTTCGTGTAGCCACATGGTGAGCAGTCATGGCCTGGTTAGGCTTCCGCTTCAACGGCAACTAGCAACTGTTTGCAGCTTCTTCCGGGCATGGTGGTTGTGAAGAACGTCCTAAGCTCTTCGCTGTCGTCAAGGCAACTGGTATCGATGTCGTCGCTCGTTCCTGACTTCGTTGGATGCCGAACCCAGCCTGACTGAAGAGTTGGAACAAGAAGGAAGCCCAGCCCAACCACAAACTGGCTGAGTGATGTTTGCCGCTCGCCTACGTGTTGATTTGCGCACACGCCTCTTTTTGGTAACCCTGAACCCCAAACCCTAAACCTTTTGGTACATTGCATGCTTCCATGAAGCCAGCGCTGGATCTGCTCAGCGGAGAAAAGGCTACTGCATCTTGAAGATCCCTAACCCAAAGGCTCCATGTACCTTGTTCTTAAGCCATAAAAGGGTCCCTATATAGGTACTCTAAGGCTTAAGTATCTACCATAAAGGTACATGGAGCCTTTGGGTAAGGCTGCATGTATCCGTGTAGGGATTACATCAAGGCCAAAGAAAAAGTATTTGGGAAACATGGACCACTAGAGGAAACCTTACATCCCTAAGCGCCAAGCCCAAACTCTAAGCCTTCTGGGTCGCAGCTAACCCGCACACATTGCATCCCTAGGGCTAAGCTTGACAGCTTATTAATCCCTATCCCAAAACCCTCAACCAATATTAATACATTTACTTGCCAGTCTTATTCCTTAGGGCTTATTGATATAGCATAACGGACCCCAAAACCCTAACCGAATTATTAAGGCCCTTGCATTGACCCCGAATCCTCATTCCTTTACCCTCAATCGTATCGTGCCGAACCTATCCTTCGGGGGTTCATGGGACTGCGTAACTAGAGTGATAGGCCGCCGATGTTCGAATGTGTGGCTTCTCTGAACTACCGGGGTTAAAACATTCTCGTTGTTTTAGGGGCTCATGTCCTGCTACTTCGTGCAGATTGGAGATCCAGGATATGTTTGTGCACCCGGAACCTGCACATGACATGAATGCCAAACCCTGAACTTTAAACCTTACACCAAGCCGTAAATTCTAAATGCTGAACCCTACACCTCCTGCAACAGGTGGAGATCAGTGGAGTCAACATCGGGCGCATGATCTTTAAGCCACACCAGCATGTTTGTTCAGTTTTGGGGTTTAGGGTTTAGGGGTCAGATTTTAGTTCGGGCTATAGGGTCCAATCCTACAGGCTAATACCCAGAGACTCCAAGATCCCTTAAGTGGAGAAAACACCTTAAATGTGGGATCCGTCATGTGATTTACAACATGCTCTTTAAGTAAGGGATGTTGGAGTCTCTGGGTAATAATCTCCGAAGTATGACTCCGTTTGCCATCCGGCTTAGGGTTTGGAGTTCAATCTTACAGATCAGTAAGCCCCAAAGTATGACTTGTACGATCAGGAATCAGCATAACCCCTTAGTACCCGGGACCGAAACCCTGACCCAAAACCCTGAACCCCAACCCGCCGAGCATGATTGGCCCCAAGCTTCATCCCTTAAAGAAAGGAAACTTTCGTAAGAGGCTACTTGGGAAGTAGGTTAAGCGCTTTGGGCATTTATAACCGTAAGGGTCCATGTACCCAAATAGTAGATACTTTGGCCTTAATGTAGTCCCTATATAAGTACCTTAGGGCCAATGTACATGCTATTTGGGTACGTGGACCCTTAGGGTAACGATGCGGCGGCTTTCATGGGGTGTGAGGCTCAGCGGTGCAGGTTTAGGGTGTAGGGTTTAGGGTTTAGGGTGTTGAAGGGTGTGGCTTAGGGTTCCGGGTGGCGGGTATTACTGCTTTCGATTGTCTAAGATATGTACAGTTGAAGGTTTAAGCAAGGTGCATTTAGATTTAGATAGCCTGTAGGGTGTTTTTTGCAGTTGTAGGGTTTAGGGTCTATTTGGGGGCCTGGGTCTGATCAGGGCTTATAGGTTGTAGGGTTTAAGGCTCTGGGGTTTTCCTATAAGGCTCTGGGGTTTTCCTAGACTCTAAACCCTAAACCTTAACCCAACCATCAGAAGGAACCCCGAACTAAACACATGTAACCGCGTGCAGCTCGAGAAACCTTAGGGTTTAGGGTTTAGGGTTTAGGGTAATCCCGAAACCCGAAACGATCAAACCCGAATCCCGAAACCCTAAACCGTCAAACCCAAATCCCTAAACCCTAAGCCCTCAAATCCCTAAATAAACTCCAGACCAGGAAACCCAAATCCCCTAAGAGAGCCGGGCTTTCCCGAAACCTTCCTAAACCCTATAGATCCCTTAACGGAACCCTTTAAGCACCCCTTGAACGCCAGAACCCTAAACCCTGAACCCCCAACCCAAACCCCCTATGAGCGCCAGGCCTTCCCTCTTAAAGCACCCTTTCAAAGCCAGAAACCTAAACCCTAGACCCGAAACCCCTAAACCCTAATCCCCAAACTCAGAGACTCCAATATCCCTTCATCAAGGAATATACCCTGACATAAGGTAGGATTGCTAGTTTGTTTTAGGGTATAATCCTTAATTAACGGATATTGGAGTCTCTGGGAACCCTCCAACACAAATAAAAGCGCCAGGGTTTTGTGACAACCAACCCTAAACCCTAGACCCTAACCCTACCGGGACCCTCAAGAATCTACCTTTTTAGGGCTCCTTATTATGATTTCCTTATTACAAGGTCATAAAAGGGTAGGTTCTGTAGGTTCTAGGTAAGCCCTAAGCCCCAAACCCTGAACCCTAAAGCCTCAGCGCCAGGCTTTATGACAACATCTGCCCCAAGACCGCCGAGAACTTCCGATGCCTCTGCAATGGTGAGCGAGGCCGGGAGCTAAAATTTGGCCCCTTTTTTTGAGAGGTCGTTTAGGGTTTAGGGTTTTAGGGTTTAGGGTTTAGGGTTTAGGGTTTAGGGTTTAGGGTTTTAGAGTTTAGGGTTTTTACAGTTTAGGGTTTAAGGTATAGGGCTTAGGCTATCGGGTTTAGGGTTTAGGGTTTATGGGTTTAGGGGTTTAGGGGTTGGGGCCTAGGTTTAGGGAGTAAGGGCTCCTTAAAGGGATCTACATATTAGAAGGGTTTCTGTAAGAGATCGACAAGGGATCCTTTGGGTTTAGGTTTGGGTGCAGTCGCAACCCAGAGGGTTTAGGGTTTAGGGTTACTATAGGTCCCCGAAACCATATTAAAAAGGATGGGGGATCTACATAACTCGGCAGTGGTAGTGTATGTGGATCGTCTGGGCAAGTTGTTGCATACAGAAACCTGAAAACCTTATTGTAACTATAACGCCATTTATTCAATGACATTTTCAGGTGGGTCGTTACCGTTATAGGAGCCATATAGAAGGTCTATATACCTTGCCTATATACCCTGAACTCCCCACCTGTAGTTTCCTTTAACTTATATTCAACTCGAACCTCGGACCACCTGTGAGACACTAAAGTGAAGTGGTACGCAAGCCAAGGCAAGAATCGAACTCCAAAAGCATACAGGCCGAACCCTGAATTGTCGCATTAAGCTTAGGGGTTGGGTTTAGGGTTTAGGGTGTAGGGTTGGCCCTAAATACCCTCCCCCCAACCTCAAGGTATCCATTAAGCAAGCCTGTATAATCCGAAAGCCTCAAATCCTCAAATCCTTAGTTCATCCAAGCCATGCCCCTCAAGCCTCAAATCTTTCGGCCCTCCAAACCCGGTGGGAAACGAGGCCAGGGCTTGATCACGAAAATGCCCCTGACGTTCCAGTCATCGAAGCCTGCAACTCAGCTCTGGTGCTCTTCCATTCAAGGTTTCCTGAAAGGTTTGTTTTTAGGTTTTGAGAGTGTAGCGCTCAGGGCTTTAGGGTTGAGGATCGCTTTTGGGATTTAGCTGGGACCTTAAGGCCGTAGCTGCTTGGGTTCGTTGGGATTCTGATTTTAGGTTGTCAAGGCTGGCCTTTAGAAGCGGCTCTAAGTGCCCTGGCGAACCCTAAACCCTGATCTCTGTCCCAACACTAGAGTACCAAGCTCAAAATTATGATAGCCGCTGTAGACTATCCCTCAGAGTCCATGTAGTTACGCAGCGACGCCTGTTGCCGACTCGCCGCAACCGTTCCCAGCCATGTCCGTGATAGAGCTGGGCAGCAAGGAAGCGGAGATGGAGTCAACACGGTTGCCCAGGAAACCCTAAACCCTAAACCCCCTAAGCCCTAAACCCTAAACCCTATGAGGTCGAGCAAGCCCAGCCAGCTCTTGGTGCTGCCACGGCCCAGCGGACCTTGCTCCACAAAGCCACGGTTTAGGGTTTAGGGTTTAGGGTTTAGGGGTGCTCACCGCCGCCGAGGCCAAAAAGCTCAGCGCTCAAGAGATCCTGGCGGAGGAGTACAAGATCCAATTGGGGGTGTACGGCTTTGGGCATGTGGCTTCCTTGAAAAGCGCGAAATCCAAACATCGGTTGAAGCTCGAAACCCTAAACGGGTCCCCTACCAAGCCTATGCCTCAACCCCCGGACACAGCAACCCTAAATCCTAAACCCTATAAGCCCTACACCCCAAACCCTAAACCCTAAACCCCTAAACCCCTAAACCCCTAAACCCTAAACCCTAAACCCTATAAGCCCTAAGCCGAAACCGTAAATCCCAGGAAAATTTAGACCCAGAGACTCCAATATCCCTTAATCAAGGAACATACCTTCAAGTTATCGTAAGATCCCTAATATGCCTTAAAAGGTATATTCCTAAACCCTAAACCCTAAGCCTAACCCTTAACGCTAAACCCTAAACTCTAAACCTTAACCCCTAAACCCTAAACCCTAAACCCCGAGCCTTAAACCCTAAACCCTAATCCCCGAACCCTAAACCCTAAACCGTGGGTGGGTTTTTTGGGAGTCTTTAGGGACCCGGAGTCTTGAAGCGCTTATCTGAAACTCCTGAATCCCCGAAGCTCGGTGCAAGCCCGAAGCCGTCGGGTTTAGGGTTCGGGGTTTAGGGTTTAGGGTTTAAGGTTCGCGGTTTAGGGTTTAGGGTTTAAGGTTCGGGGTTTAGGGTTTAGGGTTTAGGGTTCGGGGTTTAGGGTTTAGGGTGCAAGGTTTAGGGTTTAAGGTTTAGGGTTCAAGGTTTAGGGTTTAAGGTTTGGGATCTGGGGCTTAAGGCTTAGGGTTTAGGGTTTAGGGTTTAGGGTTAGTTTCAACCTTCCTTGGCAGGCTTCGTCCGAGCTGAAGGTACGCACTAAAGCTTATGCAAGCCCTAAGTCTTCAAACAGTTGCCGTTAACACAAACTCGAAGCCCTTAGCCCTATGCCCATATAAACAAAAAAGCACCCTAAACCCTAAACCTTAAACCCTAAACCCTGAACTCTGAACTCTAGACCCTAAACCCTAAACCCTAAACCCTGAACTCTAGACCCTAAACCCTAAACCCTAAACCCTGAACTCTAGACCCTAAACGCTAAACCCTGAACCCTAAACTCTGAACCGAAACCGAAAATCTTCTCTCAAAAGCTGAAGGTTCCACCGAGTCATCCCAGGCTTCATGGCTCAGGCCCTTTTGGGTTTAGGGTTTAGGGTTCAGCGTTTAGGGTTTAGGGTTTAGGGTGAACAAAATGTACTTTTGTCCAGGGCAAACTCTGGCTTTCAGGCTTCGGGGCTGTAGGGCTTTAGCTTTAGCTTGAAGATTGATTTTGGAGGATTAGTGCTAGGATTCCCTATAACCCATAAGGGTCCATGTGCCCAAATAGTATATACATTGGCCCCAAAGCAACTACATAAGGACTACATTAAGGCCAAAGTATATACTTTTTGGGTTGGGGAACTTGCCTCAAGGGCATGGGCATAACGGTGTTCCAACTTTCTGGCTTCTCTTGAAGAGTTCAGGGTTTGCGCTTTAGTACGGTTCAGGGTTCAGGGTTTAGGGTTCAGGGTTTAGGGTTCAGGGTTCAGGGTTACTGGGTTTTGGAGTTTGCACGCCTATTGGTTATACTACTAGTGTTGCTACTACTGTACTGCCTCTGCTGCTTACGTGTCGGTAGCAGTACTGGTACTAGTACTAGTACGACTATCAGTATTAGGACCACAGGGCCGTTACTATTATTTACATGATTTAGCGACGGCTTTGCGGGTCTTGAATAGGGTCCCAGGGATCTTTGTGGCTTAAGGCTTAGACCAACGGTTTAGGGTTTAGGGTTGGATTGACTGGTTTGCTTTAAGGTTTGTAGGGTTTACGGTCCATAACTCAACACAACTTGCATGTCTTGCATTCAACAGGGCGGCGTTGGGGTTGCGCTGGTGTATTTCACGGCAACCCTGAACCCTAATTTAATCCCCCAAAACCCTCAGCCCTAAAGCCCTATAGCCTAAACTCCGAAGTTTGAACCCTCATCCTGAAGCTCTCAACCCTAAACCTACATTCTCAAAGCCGAAACCCAGAACCCAAAACCTTAAAACCCTAAACCTTAAAACCCTAAACCCTAAACCCTAAAACCCTAAAACCCTAAACTCTAAAGCCCTAAAGCTTAAACCCGAGACCCAAAACCCAAAACCTATAAACCCTAAAGCTTAGACCCGAAACCCTGAATTCAATGGTGTTGGGGTCGGTTTTGCGGGCCAAAGCCGGTCCATGTGCTTTTTAAGGTCCGAAATTACCTATAAGGTGTTCCTTTAACGGTTCCTTTGATGGGTTCCTTTACAGGTTCCTTTCTGGGGACGTCTGGGGTTTAGAGTTTAGATGTTTAGGGTGAGGTTTTCGGCGGCATTTTTTGTACACGGGACCCTGAAACCCAAAGCATTGAAGAAGTCCTGAAAAGCTCAGCGCGTTGGCATTCCGTGCTAAGCCCCAAGGTATAATACATATATACACAATGTCAAAAACGTTTTGTCAAGTCCTACGACTGTACAGAAATATGACAAGTCCAAGCGTGTGGCTGCTGCTGGATACGATGGTGTGCTCATCCGGGTCCTTACGGTCATACCAGTTTAGGGATGAAGGGTTTAAGTTTGTGAATTAATCTACTCTCCAGACGGACCTCATCGTGAGGCTCAGAGCTGACGGTTCGTTCTCCTTCAAGGTTATTCCAGACCCTGCGGCTCATTCTACAGGGGTCTTAATGATTAGAAGAGGGTTTTAGGGTAAATGATACGGCTGATGGACAAAATCCTGCATTACCCACTATAAGGAATATACTTAGGGTCCTTAAGGTCATGCAGGATTTTGTCCATCAACCGTAGTATAGTTATAATCAGGAACAGGAACCCGAGGATTAGTAGTGGTGAATATTCAGGCTTCTGTATTAGCTTCGAAAACACAGACAGCATGGCAGCTTGGCTGCAGAGGCCCCAAGACAGCCTACATAAGATGTGGGTCGCGCGGGCCCAACAAGTGGCCTAAATATCACAATGATCTGCAAACCCTGTAGCTTAAATTTAACCATGACCCTAACCCGCTGGATCATATCAACTGTTAAACCCTAAACCCTAAATACTAAACCCTAAACCCTAAAACCCTACACCCTGAACCTGTTCTTTGGATTCCTTGTCTCGGTGCGATTCCGGCTCAAAGTGACTTCGCGCGCCCGTGTGGAGAAGAGTCCCCACAGCCCTACGTGCAGCTTCGCCGCATTTCGGTTTACACATGGGTGGTTGTCAAAATTATGGTCCCTTTTGGGGTACCCTAAATAATCGGTGCCGTATTATAATAAGGACCCAAAAAGGGACCCTAATTTTGACAACCACCCACATCTCAAAAACCCTACGCCTGAATCCCAAAGGATCCATGTACTGTACCTAATTGGCATTTCAATCTTGTGGTTCTAAGTTACCACTAAGCCCTAAACCCTAAGCCCTAAACCCCTAAACCCCTAAACCCCTAAACCCCAAACCCTAAACTCTACAGGGCTCCAGGCAAGCCTTGCGTTCCACAGTTTACGACAGATTTTGCCTTTCAGCTGCAGTCTTTGGGGTTTAGGGTTTAGGGTACTGGGCTAAGTAGGGTTTAGGGTTTAAGGAGAGCCACGGTTTAGGGTTTAGGGAGAGCCACGGTTTTGGGTTTAGGGTTCAGGGTTTAGGGTTTAGGGAGAGCCAGGGTTTAGGGTTTAGGGTTTAGTAGGGTTTTGGGTTTTTTCTGCTATGCCTGTCGGCCAGACCTCCATATCAACCATCTGGGCTACAGCGTGCTAGAGATTGAGATCATGCGTCCATGTGTTTGTTCTCAGGGCTGGAGAACCCACAAAACCTAAAACAAAAAGCTGTCTAGAGTCTCGCCGAGGTCATCAACCAACTTGATATCGACTGCTGGAAAGAGGAGCACTCTTACTTAGAGTGCCGGACGACACTAACGGCCTTAAGCGGACGGCCTGAGAGACTGCTAGTATCATATACACCCAAAAACATAGTCTTGGTAGCTGAGTGAGTACACTTTGCACTTTTTGGGATAATATGATCCCTTGTAGAACTGAAAGTGTACACTTTTTGGTGTTTATGAACTCAGCAACTGAGTAATTACTCTGCTACACTTATTTAGCTGCAATCAAATAAAGCCCCAAGATTACCAAACCCTAAACCGTTCAAGCCCTTTGCATTAGCCACCTAGCCTTCAACCACTTAGTGGCTGAATGAGTACACTGTACATTTTTTGGGAAGCTATGACTCCTTATAGCACTGAAAGTTTACATGTTTTGGGCTTGTGAACTCAGCAACTAAGACCAGATTTGAGCCTTGCCATTCGCACTCCTGGGCTTCGGATGGTCCTTACCTGTGGATCCCAACGGTGTCGGGTTTAGGGTTGTCTTACGGTTTAGACCCTAAACGGTTTAGGGTTTTAGGGGGTTAAGGCATCAAAACCTATCTTGCTGCAGGTAAACCCTAAACCCGTAAATCCTGAACCCCTTCTTCCCTAGCGATCCAGACATGTTCCAGGACCCTTTGAAGAACTTAGAAAATGGATCCCTCAAGACATGTCCATATCTCTAGACTCTAAACCGTGCCTGTAGCCCAAGCCGTACACATAGTAGGTTATGTCTCCTTAATCATACGGCCCAACCCTCAAAACTCTAGGTTTTCGGATCCACAGGTAAGCCCTCAAACAACCTAAGCCGTGAATCCCACAGTAGGATGCCTGCTTCGGGGGGTTCTGTCTCCCTAAGGGTCCAATGTACTAGTATGGTATGTACTCGTCTCAAAGAACGTATACAGGGACTACTGTAAGGCCGATGTATACATTATATTCGTACATGGACCCTTATACCCTAAATCTTAACCCTTATGATGGTACGCCTAGAATTCTTAAAGAAACCCTTAAAGGAGCCCCTTAGGTTCCTCTAAAGGCACATGTACGGGCACAGGGACCCTTCGAGTTTGTGGGTTCCCCTAAACCGTGGCCCTAAACCCAAAACCTGCGCGGGTTCATTCAGGTGTCATGTCTCAGGTATGGCAAGGCTTGTGGCTCAACTCCAACGTGCACCAAGCGCTCATGGCTTAGGGGTTCAGGGCTTTAGCGGTTAACGGGTTCGGTTTTGAGTGCTTTCGGATTCAGGGTTTAGGATTCCGCTCCTGATGGAATTCGCCCCTTCTCATTTGGCTAATCGCGCTCAAGGGTTCCCCTGGAATGATCGCAATTTGGCCTGGGCGTGTTCCGAAGACATGGAGCAGGGCGTTCTTGCGTCGTGGGACGTCTTCAATATTCACCTTGGGACCAGACAGGAGGAGAAACGGTCGCTGTCCCAAAGGCTCCATGTACCTTTATAGTAGATACTTAGGCCTTAAAGGGGTCCCTATATAGGCACCTTAAGGCCTAAGTATATACTATATGGGCACATGGAGCCTTAGGGTGTTTGGACACGGGGTTGCAACGGGAGCATCAGGACAACATGGTTGGTGAATGGATGCTGGCGGTTCGCATGGCGATGCTTATAGGAGGCATCCGGCTCATAGAGTACGAGCATAAACCCTAAACCCCCAAACCCTAAACCCTAAACCCTAAACCCTAAACCCTAAACCCTAAACCCTTTTCCTTCCTCAATGTATCAGGTCCGAGACGTGTCCGAGGCGAAACCCGAAAACCCTAAAACCACCATCCCTGTCCCCTGCACCCAAGAGCCATGTTCAGACGGTTTAGGGTTTAGGGTTTAGGGTTTAGGGTTTAGGGTTTAGGGTTTAGGTTTAGGGTTTAGGGTTTAGGGTTTAGGGTTTCAGCTGAGTGCAGGGCTCGGTTTAGCTAGGTCCTGAGACCCTCAACTTTTTTGGGGTTTCCCTACATTCCCTCTGCGGGTACCTAAAGGTTTACTGGGGGGGTGCTAAGTGCCACAGTGGGTTCAGAGACGGCTTCAGGGTTCAACAAAATAGGGATTTGGGGTTTATGGGTTAAAGCTTTCAGGGCTTCTGACAACGGTTTAGAGTTGTTGACACGTTATGGCTTGAGCGCTTTTGTGCGATGGGCTGTGTGGCTCAAGTCGTACATTGGCTTTGTGCCAAAAGTGATCTCACATAACAAAGACTCTGAAGTGCCACCGGTTTAAGGTTTAGGGTTTAGTAGTTCTTGCACCCCCCGCACCCCACCTTCGCAATCTCATGGAGGACACCATGATGCGAACGGGCTACAAGATTCCCACGGAGACGGTCGCTGAGCCGCAAACCTGTTCCCTAAAGCCTAAACTGGGCCTAAACTTACCCTAACGGTCCAAGTACCTAGTTATCGTTATCCGTCACCAAAGTACCTCCTTATTGGGTCCTTTGGACCCTTAGGGTTAGGCCATTATAGACTGAAATCACCAAAACCCTAAACCCTTCTAGACTGATATCCCCAAAACCCTAAACCCTAAAACCTTATAGTCTGAGATCCACAAAACCCTGATTCCTAAACCGCTCTAGACTGAAATCCACAAAACCCTAAGCTCTTATAGACTCAAATCCCCAATCCTCAAAACCCGAAACCCTGACCCCTAAACCCTCATAGGCTGAGATCCCCAAAACCCCAAACTCTAAACCCTTCTAGACTGAACCCCCCCCCACAAAAAAAGAAAAAAAACTAAACTCTAAACCCACCCTTCTAGACTGAAATCCCCAAAACCCCAAACTCTAAACCCTTATAGACTGAAACCCCCCTAAACCCAAAACCCAAAGCGAGCTTAACAGCCATCCAGCCTAAACCCTAAACCCTAAACCCTCAACCCTAAACCCTAAACCCTAAACCCTCAACCCTAAACCCTAAAGCCCCAAAGCGAGCTGCGGGGCTTCCAGGCTCGAAAGAGAGTCAAAATTCCCCCTAAGATTCCTTTAAAAGGGGTCTATAGGGTTTAGGGTTTAGGATTTAGGGTTTAGGGTTTAGGATTTAGGGTTTAGGGTTTAGGATTTAGGGTTTAGGGCTTAGGGTTTAGGGTTTAGGGTCTATAATAATATAAAAAAGAGCCTCAGGATTCCTTTCAAAGGGCTCTATATAGCAATATCAACAAAATGAACCTCAGGAGTCCTTGGAGGGGCTCTGTGGTAATATCAACAAATAAATAAACAAATAAGTAAAGACGCTCTAGAGCATTATAAACCCGCTGACCCCCTTAAAAGAACCTTTGCAGGAACCCTTGCGGCACCTTAGATGAAAGCCTCGAAAGCTTCATCGTAGATAAGACGCGCAAGCCCCTTAAAGACATGCTTTAGAGGATTCCTCAAGGCACCCTTCAACGTATACTTAAACCCTGAGCCCTAAACCTGACATCCTAAATCAAGTCCTAAACTCTTAACCTTCAGCCCTTGACCCTAAACCTCACAAAGCCTTACAGTAACCCTCCCCTTTAAGGTGCCCTTAAGCTGCAGTCCTTCCTTAAGAGACCCTCAAGGTGACCTTGAGCTGCCCTTCTGGAACCCTTCTAGAACCCTGCTGGAAACCGGTTTAGGGTTTAGAGTTTAGGGTTTAGAGTTTCGGATCAAGGGAACCCTTATGGAAACCCTACAATACCCTTATAGAGGCCCTTTAGAACCTCTTTAGAACCCCTTTAAATCCCCTTAAACATCTCCGAGTGGCGTAGGGCTGCGGCCGAGGACATCCAGAGCGAGCGTGCGCTGTACAACATCCTCGAGCCGAGGAGGGGGCGTTTTTCGTAGTTTCGTTTAGGGGTTCCTTTCAGGGGTTCAGAGTTTAGGGTTTGGGATTATGTTTTAGGGGGTTCCTTCGATGGTTCTTTGTAAGGTGTATAAGGGCTAATTACTGTTGGGTGTTTCAAGGGATCTAGGGGGCTATGAAGGGTACTAACTATGAGGGTTGCACCAGAAAACCTGGGGGGGGGGTCGTTTTTGTACGGGTTGACTAGACGTAAGGCTCCCTTTAAAGGGTACCCCTTCATAGGGTTTTGTGGCGCCTGACGGGTTCCTTTTATGGGGTTTTTGGGTTTTGTTTTTAGGTGTATGAAGGGTTTACTGCAGGGCATTCTAGGGTGTTACGGTACGTTAAGGTTCCTGTAAGGGTACTTGAAAAGGGCGTTTAAAGGATAGGGTAAGGGTATATGAAACGAGTTTCATAAAAAAGGATACGGTGTGGATCTTGTGTCACGGGACCGTTGTTCTCTTGGGACCTCGGGACAGTTCACGCGTCTCGAACTGAATACCATAAACCCTAAACCCCTAAACCCCTTAACCCGAAACCCTGGTGTTGGAGGCTTACGGTTGAGGGTCTATGTCAGAGTCTCCGGGGTGCAGTGCGGAGCTCGCACCTCAAAGGTTCAATAACCCTAAGAGTCCATGTGCCTTTAAGGGTTCCTTTAAGGCGTTCTATAAGGGTACTATAAGACTACAAGAGTTATGGGTTTAAGGGTCCATGGACCCAAAGATAGAAACTTTGGCCTTAAAGTAGTCCCTATAAAAGTACTTTGGGGCCAAAGTATATACTATTTGGGTACATGGACCCTTAAACCCTAAACCCTAAACCCTGAACCCTAAAACCCTAAACCCTAAACCCTAAACCCTAACCCTGAACCCTTTAAAGGAGCCCTTAAAGGAGCCCCTGTAAGTTTCAGCACATCTTGAACAAGTCGCGCATTTGTGTAGAACCCGAGTCGGCAAGTGGAGCAAGGCGTAACGGAAGGTAGGGTTTAGGGTTTAGGGTTTAGGGTTTAGGGTTTAGGGTTTTAGGGTTTTAGGGTTTAGGGTTTAGGGTTTAGGGTTTAGGGTTTTAGGGTTTTAGGGTTTAGGATGACAATGATGGGACTGAGGAACCAGGGTTATAAATAGGGTAACTATACCTGTAATTACTCATGTTTAACCTCAATGAACCCCTAAACCCCAAACCCTGAGTCTCTCCAAGTGCATGAAAAACTGAGCCAAGTTAAGTGCCTCGCCAGAGCCTGCGAGTCCTAAACCGAATAAGCGGTTTAGGGTTTAGGGTTTAGGGTGAGTGCCAAATGTCCGGTTTAGGGTTTAGGGCACTCGACTGGCAAGCGCCCCTAAACTCTAAACCCTAAACCCTAACCAAATCCGCAACTCCCTCATGGCACCCATAGAGGAAGCCTTATGGTATGAATCGGTTGTATCTGAGCCGCCTCGATCCGGTGCCCGTGTCGTTGCCGAACACTCAGGGCTTTAGGAGGGACCCTTAATAGGGACCCTTGTAGGTCATTGGGGTTAATATGGAGACTACCTGGCTATATAAGGAGCATATAAAGACTATACAATGGTTATTTAAGGCACCCGTACAAGCCAGTACAAGCACTCGGGCTCTGTGGGTCTAGGGTATACACCTAGTATACCTTTTCTGGCAGGCACCCTAAGCCCTAAAGCCTAAACCCCAATACCTACAACCCTAAACCCTAAACCCTAAACCCCTAAACCCTAAACCCTGAACCCTGAACTGCGCTATATTGGAGGCCATGCAGAGGTCTTAGAGCTTCGGGTCGAGGGTGCCCCAGTACCGCTAGAGCTTTCGGAACCTACTCAACCCGCGGCCATCAAGTGGATACGGTTTAGGGTATAGGGTTTAGGGTTTAGGGTTTAGGTTATAAGTAATATATATATATATATATAGGGGCCTCAATAACTACCTATGTTATTTTGGGGGGGGGGGGGCTCCTTTGTATAAGTGTACTATGAAGGACCCCCGAACCCTAGTCTAATGAAGGCCCCTATATTAGGCCTCGATGGGGTTTAGGGTTTAGGGTTTAGGGTTTAGGGTTTAGGGTTTATGGATGTAGTAGGGTTCGGGGTATAGTATAGACTTTTCAGAACTACAGAATACGACCGATGCAAAGGGAAAGGTAAGCAGGTCCCTGTATCTTTGGTGCCAGGTACCATCACCTTGTCCCCCATTGGATGCAGACCGCCTCGGATGCAGAGAAGCTGCTAAGCCTGCCTCAAGCATCATTTGCAGAGATTCTGGCCCTAAACTAAATCCTAGACCTCTAAACACCAAAGAGTGTGGAGGTTGGACCCGTGGGTCCGCATCCCTAAGCCCTAGACTCTTGCGAGCAATGGCCAGCGAAAGCTGCCACCAGTGCTTCCCTAAATCGCAACCTCAAGGCCTATAAACCTATAAAACAACAAACCCCAGGGCCACAACGAAAAAACAAACCTACTTCGGGGTCTAAAGCCTATGAATACTGTTCATGATATGAATCCTGCATTACCCTAAGGACCCTAAACTATGGGAATTCTGGTATTTTCCTTCTTATGGGTAATGCAGGGTTNNGGGTTTATATCATCAACCGTAGTATCTGCTTTGGGCTATTTGGAGCCTTTGAAAACTCTTTCGACCCTCAATCGCAACCCTGGTTCTTTAAATCCGAACATTAACCAATCGACCTGAACTGTTAAGGGTTTAGGGTTAAGGGTT
>CAJNDV010035554.1:5181-15733 GCA_905221635.1 Symbiodinium sp. CCMP2456
AAACCCTATTAGGTACTTGGACCCTTTAGGGGAAAGCAAAACTTCGGAGCCCGGGGATGAAATTCGACAGGTTTCGGAGGGCTCACCGGGCTTTCGGGTTTAGAGTCTAGGGTTTAGGGGTTTAGGGGTTTAGGGTTTGGGGTTTATAAGGGTTTAGGGTATAGGGTTCGGGGTTTAGGGGTTTAGAGTTTAGGGTTTAGAGTTTAGGGTTTAGGGGTTTAGGGTTTATAGGGGTTAGGGTTTATATTAGGGGTTTAGGGGTTTGGGGAATCTGGGCAGGTAGGGCTAGGGGCCTTAATAATTAGAATAGGGTTTCGGGGGCTCCTTATTCAAACTATAGTACAATAGACCCCAAACCCTATTCTAATTATACAGGGCCCTATATTTGGGCTTGGGGAATCTAAAGGTTTCATGGCTTTGGGATTTAGGTTTGGGTTTGTTTGGGGCTTTAAGGGTCTAGCAAAAGAAGCGTAGAGTTTAACGAACCGGCGTTGGCTTCCTTAGTGACGGTGGCTGCCATATCCTCAGTAACATTCCCTAACTTATTCCCCCCTAAACCCTCAACCCTAAACCCTAAACCCAAAACCCCCAAAGGACAATCGGACAAACCATGAGTCCGGACTAGCCTACTTGTCAAAACCGTGACCCCGCAATCATAGCGGTGCTACGTAGCCCCGCCGATTTAAGAGATCGTGGAACCTATCAGAAAGACAGTATCTTCAAAACCTTCGTCAACAAAACTTTAGGATGCCTTCGCAAGTTTTAAGACAATAGACAGGGTGGTCATGAGATTGGCAGTTGTGCAGCTAGCCTCCCAGACGGAAGCCGCCTGTCATTCCCTACTGGCATGGGGTCTACATGTTCTGGGTCTCACGCTTTTGGCTGGGGTTTGGAAGCTCAACTTACAAAACACTATAATCCCTAGACCCTCAGCCCGAAACCCTCAACCCTTGAACCCTAAACCCTATTTACCCTAAACAAACTTATGCATGGAAGTCCTGGCTCCTTCCTTTTTGACAGGCATACTGGCGGGGCATCCTCAAACGAGAGGAGCATCGAGGCTTTAAATGAGGACATCCTTGAGGGTTTAGGGTTACCGGGTTTAGGGAAAGTGCTCAAATTTCGATGAAGTGCGCAGCGAATTTGCAATGATGAAGTACCTTCCCCCCGCCTGCCCCTGGCACCTAAAGTGTGAGTGTGAAGCATGATTAGGTGGGCAAGAGCTATGGCTATGCTGCAAGAACCTTCCCTTAATGCGGGCCTGGTGGCCTGGAGGATATTCGAGGTGTAGGGTCTATAGGGTTTAGGGTCTAGGGTTTAGGGTTTAATTTAATTTCGGGTTTAGGGTCCCCTGTCGCAACGAGTTCTGCATGAACTCTTGCGAATAGCTGCTTGGCACTAACCAAGCACTGCCAATTGCTCGTGGGTCGCCACCTCCCCAGTAGCACAACTTTCTGCCTCGACTGCAGATGCACACAAGTCACGAGTGATACTCGCCCTAAACCATAAACCCTAAACCCCTAAACCCTGAACCACTAAACCCCAAACCGTTGACGCATTGTAGACTTGAGACAGCGCCGCTGCTGAGCCCTCAACAACCCAAGCTTCGTTCGAATCCCGAGCCCTACATCGTGTAGCCAAGGCTACTCTCACAATAAATCCCAAGGTGCCCTCAACAAACGCACGAAAAGCCCAAGGTACGTTGCGGAAAAGAAGAAGGCAAAGAAGAAGAAGGGCGGCAAAAAGAAGTGAAGTCGCGCAGATTGTCAGTCTCAGCATGCTCGTTGGTTTTATTTCGGCCTGGTAGTTTATGATAGCGGATAGCTGTGAGATGTGCGACTGTTTCGGATGTCCTCATCCAGAGCTCGTTCCTTGCTTCAGGGCTAGTCGTTAGCTTGCTTATAGCAAGCAAGGCATTTGTCCACCTATGCTAAGGGTTTCTAGACTTTTGGGTCCACAGACCGTACTCTACTGCACAGCTGTATTGGGCCTATAAACTTAGGAATAGTGTTCCTCAAATTTCTCTGCTAATCTTATACTACCGTATACACCGAAATCCTATTCTAATTATTCAGGACCTTATATTAACATATCAGTTACTCAAGGCAGATTGCGGGTTCGGATTGGGCGTTCTAGGCCAAGAATTCTGTGACAAAGAATCTGCCAGCCTGAGTCTCACCAAAAGCAGTCTCATGCGTGCTTGCTCCGAATCAGGTTTGTCTTCAATATGCTCGGAATGAAGAGCTACGGCGGCTAAGAACCCTAAACCCTGAGCCCGGAACTTCAAACCCTAAGCACGCCCTAAACCCTAAACCCCAGCAGGACCCGAAAGGGGGCCCGAGTTTGGGGCAAGCTGCGCATGTGCTTTCACCCTTTGCCTTCCTGCAGGGCACCGGATTCCTTGGAGCTCCAGCAAAACTGCCGGAACTGATGGGATCTAGCCTTACGGCTCTAAGGACTCATAGTTTATGGCTGTAGGGCCCAAAGACCATACTACATAAGGCCTTTGGGCTATTTTGAGCCTTAGGGAAGGGTTTAAGGCTTCGGCATTATATCCTCATGGTCTCCTGTAGTTAGGGAAATTAGAAGCGAGGTTTAGAAGGCTTTGTTACAAGTGTTTCATCGTGGTTTCCAGTTTCGTGAGATTGTTTCCGGTTGTTGAGGGTTTGGGGTTCAACGTGTTGAGTGCAAACATCGTTTCGACTTCAGTCACTGAGTGGTTGGATCAGTCAACTCCCCCCTAGTTTCTATGCCCCGAAACCCTAAAGCCTAAACTAAACCTTACACCCTAAACCCTAAACCCTAAACCCCTAAACCCTAAACCCTAAACCCGAAGCCAAAACCCCAAACCCTAAACCCCAAATCCCAAAACCCTTAACTTACCCCTCAAGCCCTTACCTCCTTCAGGGCACCCTTATAGAACTCTTAAAGGGCGCCTTTAAAGGGACCTCAAGGGTTCTATAAGGCGCCACGAGGGAGTCTACGGATTTAGGGGTAAGCTTAGGGTGTAGGGGTGTAGGGATTCAGGAACCTGATTCAGTACGGTTTAGGGTTTAGGATTCAGGGTTTAGGGTTTAGGGTTTAGGGAACCTGATTCAGTACGGTTTAGGGTTTAGGGCTTAGGAGTTTAGTGGCGACTATTGGCCACAAAGCTGGGCGAAAGCATTTGCCTGCGGATATTTCGCTGACATCATCGATGCAGGTCCCCTCCGAAAAACACGAGGCTGAGTAGCCCTAAACCTCAACCCAAACCAAAGACGGTGCTACACGGTTTAGGGTTTAGGGTTTAGGGTACAATCCCAAAGCATCCCAGTAGCCCTGCAATCAGCCAGCTCCTTCAGCCCAGAAGCCAAAGATACGAAGCCTCTCAGTCCTAGAACCCTAAACCCTGAATGCTCCATAATCCATTGAAAACGCTACGTAGGCCAGAACCGGGTTTAGGGTTTCGGGTTTAACCCATCAAGTCTAAACTCATCGAGTCGCAAAGCCCCAACTCTCAGAAACTCAAAGATGCCTCCCCCGGCCCGTCTGCGGTGGCTCGCAGACGTCAACAGCCTTAGCGGACCGTGCACCTCCAACCCCCGCAGTCTTTCGCAAGCCATGCACTCAGCAGGCCGCCGTTCTTTTGAGAGTTTCCGGCTCGGGATTCCTATTTCTTCAGGGTTTAAAGGTTTTTGGGTTTGAGGGTTTAGGGTTTGAGGGTTTATTAGGGTTTAGGGGAGTTTTGGCAGCTGAGTAGGCAACCGTGACCCATTCTGGGCTTCAGTAATCCTGTAGATGCGCTTATGTGTGCATGTGTATGCAGTGTACATTTACACACATACACACACACCCACACCATAGTTCAAAAATCGAGCGTTCTTGCCCGGGACGTGACGAAGTAGGGGTATGCCAGATGTAACCCGCAAGAAACGGCAATGCCATCCCAGTACATTTCTCATAAGAGTAGTACCCTAAACCCCTACACCCCAAAGCCCCTAAGCCCCTAAACCCTTCAACCCTAAACCCTAAAACCCTAAAACCCTAAACCCTAAACCCCTAAACCCTACACCCTGAACCGATGCGGCCTCCACGGTCGTCCCCCTTGGGTTCTCTTGCTTCCACGAACTTCATGGGGTGGAACATGCAACAATCCCAAAGGGCCCCAAGTACCATATGGGGGATACTTACCCGAACCCTTCCAGCTTAGCACCCTTCGGAATAGCTGATAAAATGATGGCCGCTCTTGCTTGAGGTCGACGGTTCGCTGCGAAATGTGTTCAGAGCTTTCCGTGGGGTGGATTCCGAAAAATACGACTGCCTTCCCAAAGGGGTCTTTATATTTGGGATGCCATCTTCGGTGCTTCATTCGGGGCTCGATATTCTCGGAGACATGGGCTGATTTTGGTAGTATGCCGGTGCTTGCTTGTGGGTATCCCGTCATGCGAGGGAGGGTCATGCAGGCCGTCGACGAACTTGCACGCTGGCGCTCTGCGTCGCAGCCGCCCTCCTAGGCTCAGCGTATGGTGCGAACGTTGTGACGGTATATATGTGCATCTACAGATACATGCATGCCCACATGCCTGTTTATCAATACACAAGGACAGCGCAGATACACCTGCACAAAGACTATGCTATGTTCCCCTCTCAAAAACCAGGCAACCATGCAATCAGTACTCAGGGTTTAGGAGTTCGGGCTGTCTACCATCATGAACATTTGTGAAATGTCCCCAAATGCTTGCTGTGATGTCAATGCACTCGGGTTGCAGTAGGCGGCGGCTAGGTATCATCGATTTCCAACTGCTGGTCCTTCATGAAATTTCGGTTTAGGGTCTAGGATTTAGGGATGGCCCCTGGCTCATGGAGATGCGTGCTGCCTGTATCAAGCAGATGTTTCAGTCATTTTATAGAATCCATTAGAGGTCTCTAGGAAGTCTTGCCTACCTACACTGCCCCCATGCTCAGGCATATCTCCATGACAGGCTTGGCCTCGAAGCTGTAAGCTCTGAACCCGGTAGCCCAACAGCGTTTTCCATGACCTGGTCGGGAGGAGTAGCCACAAGACAGTTCAAAGTAGTTGTCAGAGTATGACGAGATTCGTATATCAAACATCACTGCCATATCCATTTGATCGGTTGTTGTCACCAGGGGTTTAGGGTTTCGGGTTTCGGGCTGGGGTGACTTGAGAGTGCTTACTGCGATTCGTCGACAAAGAGAATGCTAGCACAGAAGCTAGATGATCGGGGTTGCCCTGCACATGTTTGACCCATGGCACTATTGCCTGGATAGTTGGCAATGGTAAGTACGCCCTGAAAGTTCCTATAGGTTTACTATAGATAGACTTCGAGCTCCTGTTCTGACTATTAAGGCTCCTATATTGGATCCTTCCCTGCTTGGTCTCACGACTTGAAGCCCAACCTGCCCCTGAGTAGCCATGCAAAGGGATCGTGGTTGTTGCGATGGTAACACACACTCTGCTGGTCCTGGCTCCCTAAACGCTAACCCTATCTTGAAAAATATAGGGGCCGAATCAATTACCAATACTATTGTGGGGATTCCTTACTATATCAATAGTATAATAGACCCCAAAACTCTATTCAAATTTTTAAGACTGACGATTGCCATGATGGGAACCCCGGAAGCCTTAATTACTCCTTGCAACTCGAAATCCTAAACCCCAGAACCCTAAACCCCTAAATCCTATAAGCCCCAAACCTTATAAACCCCTAAGCCCTAAACAGCCTTAGCCTTCACATCCCGAGCCCTCCACTCCCGCTGCCCACGCTTGCGCCGCGCTCGTGGCTCCAAGCAACGATTTCTGGGGTCCCCTGGGGAGGCGGGTCAAAGGGGAGGGTGTGGGATTGAGTGGGCAAGGGGGAGTCTCAATAAGCCCAGTCAGGGTAGTTTTGGCCCCACCTATGACCTGCTCTCAGTCCAAGAATTCTTCAAATTGCTGTGATCGGGATAGTGCGAAGTTGCTTCGATGTGCAGCATAGAAGCAGCGAGCGAGCAGCGGCTAGTTCTGCGATCGGCGGTGTAATTCTCAGCTTCCTCTGGAATCCTTCGGTACTTATGCTGGAACAAGATGCACCCCAACTTGACTGGTGCAAATATGTGAGTCCTCTAGTATTTGGGGATCAGTACAAGTCAGAACACTACCGTGCAAAGTTCTTCACCGGGCCGTTGTTGGATAATCTGTTCTGTGCTTGCTTGGCCTCCCAGATATCCACACAGTGGAACATGTGTAAACAGTTCCTACAAGTACTCGGAGCACATCACGACCGTTTGTCGAACATGGCTACAATAAATAGGAGCCTGAGGCACTGGAACCAGTGCTCCTTGAGAGCTCTCTCTCTCTCTCTTTCTCTCTGTGTCTCTTTCGCTGGCTCTCTCTCTCTCTCTCCCTCCCTCTCTCTCTCGTTCTCTCCCTCTCCATCTCCTTCTATCTGTTCTGCCATCCCTGCCACCCCATCTGTCCACCTGACCCCAATCGAAGTCTTTCGACGTCAGGCCTTTTGCCAGCCGGGGAAGGCTGCGATGCTCGTAGCGCAGCAGGACCAGTCCAAAGCCTAGTTCGCGAGAAACGTACTACTTACCATATCACTGGCACTGTTATTAATATTATGTTCTGGTTTAGATTGCCGGTAGTTTTGCTGCAGGTAGTGGTACACGTGTATGTCTTGTATAACCTTACATACTCTCTGTGAGTCATGCAACACACACACACATATATATATATATACACATAGATTATATGTATTTGTTGGTTTATTTATATCACAGATCAAAACTTATACAAGTTTGCAATAGGCTGTGTATGTCTCTGTGTGTGCGAGTGTGCGAAGGGATGCAATGCAGGGATGGATGGGTCGATGGAGGGGTTGATGGATGTGTTTACGCATGTACGTATGTACGTACGTAATTGCGGAGGTAGGTATGTATGTGAGTGTATGTGCCTATGTCTTTACATACGCACTCATGCCATGTATCTGTTCCTGGAGCGTTGGGTATTACTGATTGGTCTTGGAGTTTATTTCTAGATTTGTCTGGTTAGGTTTTCAACGTTTAGGGTTCAGGACGCAGGGTTTCTTCTATTTAGTGTTTACCCATAGGCCCCATAGTAGTTCTTTTTTGGGATTACCTTATAGATCCTTATAGGATTCTAAATATGAACCCCAAAAAAAGGAACTACTATGGGGCCTATGGATAGCCTCAAGTTGACACTTTCAGGATGTAGGGTGCTAATGCGCTGGCGCTGGCAGGATGTCCGATATGCTCCCGCGGGCCAGCGCTCGATCCCAAGATCTCATCTTCGCTGCCTGTGGTTGCTGAGGATCCTGCGGCTCATGGCCCATTTTGTGCCCATATTGGCTACGAGATTTGCAGATCTCCAAACCCTAAACCCTATGTCCCTAAAGCAACAGTAGTACTAAGTGGTCGTAGAAGCAACGATCTACGGACACTCCCGAAATCTTCCTCACTGCGCTGCTGGACTTCTTGCCACCACTTTGGGGAATTTGGTGCGTAGACTTTATGAGTTTGAGGTTTAGGATTTAAGCATTCAGAGTGCTTCTGGCTAGAACTTATCCCAGCGCGGAGGATGAAAAGCCGTGAGGACGATGTGTTTTTCTTCTCGAACTTGGGGGTTCCTGTGAGAATATACTCCTTGTTCCTTCGTGCATGCGTCCTAAGGCTTAAACCCTAAACTCTGAATGCCCTAAGACCCCCGCAGAATGGCTTCATGCAGCTGTCCTTCTTGCCTTCCATGAGGTGTTCCCGCGGCACCAATGCAGGCACCGGAAAATAGACCTTAGTAAGACCACTCTTGCAATTCTGATCATTGCACCCCTCATTATCAGCATCACAACCTGTGATGATTATTACTGATCCGGTCCCTAAACCCTGAACCCTAAACCCCTAAACCCTTAACCCTAAACCCTAAACCCTAAACCCTAAACCCTATAAGCCCTAAACCCTAAACCCTAAACCCAAACCCTAGACCCTAAACCCTCAGCTTATCAGAATCCTTGGGCCTATGACGCTTTGCTGGTCGGAGCTTCGTGAGTTGGGCAAGGACACAACAGAAAGCTAGGGAGCCGGACCCCCCAACCAAAATCATATGGGGGTTTCCGAATATAGGGGACCCTAATATAGTACCCTAAATAATAGGATCCCTAATATAAGGACCCCAAAATAAGGTACTCCTAATTTTCGGAAACTCCCATATGGGTAGTTGTCAAAATTATGGTTCCTTTCGGGGTACCCTAAATAATAGGTGCCGTATTATAATAAGGACCCAAAAAGGGACCATAACTATTTATATAGGGCACTGAACCACTGGGAATATTACTTGAGGATTCCCAATATAAGTATAGTATAAGATACCCCCAACCCCTATTATAATTATCAAGGCCGCTGTCTGACTCAAACCATGAAATTCCGCATCTGAGGCTTCGTGACGTCAGGGGTTCGTTTTGGAACCCCGTGATCAGGATTCGAGTGCAGAGGGATCGGGGCCCCGCTTTTTCCTATCCCCACCAAACCCTAAAACCTAAACCCAGCTCCCAAATCTTAGATCCTCAAATTTCCGGCAGCTTCAGACCCTGAAGCCTGAAGCTTGCTTGGAGGATCATGGGACTTAGTAAGTAAGGTTATAAGTGCCTTAATTGGGGTTGTAAGTAACTGTAAGTATAGTTACCTTAATTATAACCATATAGTTACTAAGTCCCATGATCCTTAAGTAAGCCATTGCCAGCAGCCTCATAACGCCTCCTTCCTTCATATACTCCTCAGTAGCTTAGCATGCGACTTCAGTGTTTTGGGGAAAAGGTCTGGGTGCAAGTTTTGAGGTCCAGGGGCTATATACAGTCGTAGGTGTTTTTTTTGTGAGATCTTTGTCAGGGTTTGCTATTTAGGGTTTAGGATTTAGGGGTTTAGGGGAGGCAGCCCTCCAAACGGTAATCTTCGATCAGTGAGGATTGGAGCCCCTGTCTTCGTTTCGATGGACGGAGTACCTCCCTGCGAGCATGAGTACGATCTTTTCCGATCGACTTTGTTGCAATTTGTTTTATTCCATCCTTGGTTTCGGCACTTGTTGTTTCCTTGGGTGTTGTTTTGTTGATCTTTGGGGCCGTACATCGCTGTGCTATAGCTCTGAAGTGGTGAAGGCGCGGATGCAGCCCGTCCCCGTCATCATGATGGGCGCTGCCCAGAGGTCGGATGGTCGGAAATGCTTGTTGGTTCAGAGTCCTGTCGGGGTGTTGTCGTAGTTAGGGCCGGGCATATACACACTAAACCTAAAAGGGCTCGGATTTGTCCTAATACGGGCCATCAACGAACACCGACACAGGAGCAATCGCCCAGAGCAAAGCAGGCCCTTTCATTCTGGGCTCTGGGAAGCATATTGTGAACCCAACCTGGCAACGATTCTTGAGCATACTAGATACGCTCAAAACTAAACCCGAAACCCCTAAACCTTTCCAGTGCCTCTTACCCCCCTGACCTCTGCATCTCGAAGATCCGTACTTGTCACAGACCCGTTGCCTCCTACCCCACACCGTTACTCTTGAAGCCTCAACATGAAGTCCCAGCCCCGAAGTCATGAACTCCAAGCCCTAAACCCCTAAACCCTAAACCCCTAAACCCCGAAACCCTAAGACCTAAACCCGAAACCCAAACCCTAAACCCCTAAACCCTCAACCCTAAACCCTAACCCCCTAATCCCCTGAACCCTAAAAAGGAAGGCCCTGGGTCATAATACCCTGGACCCTGCAAAGCTCAAAGCCGGACGCCCAGGCAACCCAGCCTGCACGCCGCAGGGCCTGTGCAGCCGGCTAGGCTTCCGGGAAGCCCGGAGCAATCCCCAAAAAGGGTTTAGGGGTTTGGGTTTACGGTTTTGGGGTTTGGGGTTTAGGGGTTTAGGGTTTAGGGTTTAGGGCTTAGGGTAGCATAACCACAGTGCAAGAGTTCCAGAAGCCCAAGCAGAAGCCTCTGGGGATCCTATGAGCACCCTCACCGTTTTCACACGCCCCAGGGAGGCTTCGGAGGCATATCCGACAACGAAGGAAACATGCAGCAAAGCCCTAAACCCTAAACCCTAAACCCTAAGCGAAGCCCGATTTCGCAATCCCTACCAAAAAAACTCTCTTGTCAGGAGGTCTGGATTCCGAAACCCATCAACCCTAAACCCTAAACCCACGAAAAGGGGGCCCCTTAAAAACAAAAGAAAAAACACCCGATAGGGTTTAGGGTTGTGAATCCAGCCAGGTGTCCGAAGCAGACATGTACATCCCGATACTCTTTGTGGCTCAGGTCCCTGAGGCGGGAGGGCTGAGGCTGTCGTAGGACGACGCATGGACCTGTGAGCGCTGGTGAAACGTGCAGGGCACTTGCTGAGGGTCAGCTGGGTTATACAACAGTGTTTTCTCTTCAGCTGGATTTGGGGCAAATCTTCAGGCTGCAGAGGCTTTGGAAGCTACCAGGTGAACTTACCCAGTTCACACTGGTAGCGGAGCCAGAGACTTCGCTACAACTGCGGCGGACCGCGGATAGTGGAAAAGTCGGGATCCAGGGA
>CAJNDV010035556.1:8235-19733 GCA_905221635.1 Symbiodinium sp. CCMP2456
CTTTTGCACCAAAATAGGTGTTCACCGAGCCAAGATAAGTGTTCACTTTGCTACCCAAACCCCCATAAAGAGTTACTGTTAGAGGAAGGGTCTATATATATATATATATATTACGCATATCTCTGTCCACCCACCCAGCTACGACAACCTGCCCGCCTGCTTGCCTGCCTACCTACCTAGCTACCTACCTCGCTACCTACCTACCTACCTACCTACCTACCTACCTACCTACCTACCTACCTACCTACCTGCCTACCTAAACTCTACCTAATTACCTGTCGAACTCCCTGTCTAGGTTTCTTTCTACCAGCAGCCATCTTTTTGAAAATGTTTGTATGTACCTGTAAATATATATATATATATATATATATATATGGATGATATTTATATACATGTACATATATATTCATATGTATATATATATATATGTATATGTGCATGCGTGTGTTTTGAGACCTTGCCGTCATCTTTATGATGACGTAACAACATGGTATCCTGACTCTTTCCGGCAGCTTAAACCAAGCTCCTTAACAAGAGCACAACATGTATGTAAAGTCGCAGTCAAAGGATGGTTCTAATTCTTCCCGCAAGTCGGATTGAAGTTCAGGGCTTCGGTTCAAGCAAGTTCCGGGTTATTCTGATTTAGGGTTGCAAGGAAAGCATTTTGCAATGTCAGAGCTTTCGGTGTTCGCATGCGTTTTCTGACCTCCCGGCCAAAGGTACCAAGACGAATCGCACCGGAGTGTTGTTGTGAAGACAAGTAGGTCGAGATACATTCAGCATATAGCCTATGTGCAGTAGCGTTGCTGTGCCTATGCACCTTGGACATGAATTCCTTTGCTGCATCGGGTCATCGCACCCGGTGTCGCTCACAAAGATCAAACCGCGTAAGCTTCTTCCGTAGACCTTAGGGGTTCATGCCTTTCGAGTAAGTAGCCTCACCACCATGAGCTGCCTGGGCTTGGGGCCACTCAACCCAGTCTGGATTCGCGGCAGTTTCCCTTTCCGAAGTGGCAACAGTGATTCACGGAGATGCAGTGTCTTTTGCGCGCCGGGTGCTTCCTGGCTGCAACAACGGAACACTTCATTGTTCGGTTTGGTTCTGCTATCCTCAACAGCCTTGCGGAGTCACACACGCCCTTCTGGTGTCGGCCAATGCCGGCAGCGGCGTATGAAAGAGCGACCCCAACAGCTCTTTCGACGGCAGACTGGTCGAAAGCACAGCGACGCGCAAAACTTTCTGTTGACACCCTCCTCTCCCACGGATCATTCGTACCAGTCGCACAGGAGTGAAGAAGCTGCAAAGACGCGCAGAACGATCAAAGCCTGCAGGACAGAAAAGAATCTGAAACTACTTTTTGCTTCTACTGAAGCTTCAGGCCTAGTGGACACCAGTGTGCTGACTGCTGGTTTGCAGACTTGCGGCTACCGGTTCTGGTGGGACATGTTGCTATGGGTCCTGAAGACAGGAGAGCGGCTACAGGTTCCCTTCAACCCCATTACATTGAGTGTGCTGTCCAAGGCAATGGTATGCTGTTTCCAGGCATCGGGCGTGCAGGCTGGCTCCTTGCTCAGGAGAAAGGAATCTGCCTTTCACATCGCCAGACGTGTTTTTGGCCAGGTGGCTCCGGGAACAGAGTTGGAATACAATGCTTTGCTTGCCAGCGTTACCAGACTGCTTCACGAAATCGGCACAGCAAAGGCGCTGACTTGGGCAGACGAACTCTGGCTGCAACCTACCCAGCAGGGATTCAGCAAAAACATCGTTGCTTACACTGTCCGGCTGCAGCTGTTGGAGCAGCATGGCAGGCAGAAACAGGTTGACGAGCTGCTGCAAACCGACTTGAAGGGAGGCGGGCTTGAGCCTGATGTCGTCCTGCTGGGCGGTTTGATAAATGCTGCTGCACGAAACAGAGACTGGAGAAGGGCTGACGAGCTGTGGAGACATCTAGTCACGAGGCGACATGTAAAAGCAAATGTACCGGCATTCACGGCCTACGCAAAAGCGCACCTATTATGCGGGAGGCCTGCGACGACTGTGCAGATTATTGAGGACATGATACAGCATAATGTCGGCAACCTGGACTACAAAGTATCAGAGATGTGCCTTCAAAGTCTGTTGATCCTCTGTCACTCTTCCCCGACACCAGAAAACAAGTCTCGACTGTCAGCTGCAACGCAGGAACATAAGCGTTTGGTCACGCTGAATGTGCCGCGATCTTTCAGGCTGTGCTGGAAGCAGCTTTCTGGCGTGATTACAACCTTCGTTTCGGATCCCTCAAAGCTTCGTCTACGAGACATTCTTATAACTCGGCTGGTAAGGGAAGAAAGCATTATGAAGGGCTGGGACAACTTCGCGGCAGGCAGCCTTTATTTGCCATGATGTGGAGAACACCTGGAAAATCCTAACGATGCTTTGCTTTTGTTTGTGGGAATGGCCCTATGCCCTAAACCCCAAACTCCTTAACTGACGCAGCTAGTCACCTGTCTTCGGACAGCCCTGCCTTTGTGTTTGGTAATAAAAACTCGAAATCAACTGTTGTTATCAAAAAATTCTTGGGCTGCTGAGTCATCCTGAGGAGGAACAGGTTTGGGATGTGGTACCATTGCACAACACTCTACCACTAACGACCTCACTTTTGATCACTTGTGATGAACAAATGTAAAAGCTGACCAGTTTGGTGTACAGCATAAGAATAACGGCAGCATAGATGAACGCTGTTCAGCATAATGGCCACAATCGCTGCTCATTATCATCATCACCACCAGAACCTCGGTCACCATACTCAAAACCATCGTCACAGTCATAATAATGCGGTCGGGGACTTTCTAAGTCCCAAGAGCGAAGGCACATGACTTCTGGGAAGCAACCGCGCAAGCTTTCAAACTTCAATGGTTTCGGTGCTCTTCGGTCCGAAGCAAGCCAGCAAACGAATGTTTAGAGTGTAGGGTTTAGGGTTTTAGGTGGCATCTTTTTGGGTTGCATGCTGCAGGGTTTGGGAAACCAAGTAACACTCAGTCCGCCCCGGTGGCTTGCGAAGCACAGAAGCGTGATGGGGATCAACAAACTTGGGAACCCATGAGAGACATCCCCAGTGGCAGTTTTTCGGTGGTCTCGTGTGGTCGTTCCCTGATCCCCAGACCCCAAACATCCCTGAACCCTAATTTCGGGCCTAAATTATTTTCCTATACTATTGGCCCCAAAACCCTATTTTCTATTATTAACACCCCTATATTAGACCCGAACCCCTAGGGCATGTTCTTCACCAGGGTCGCATATCACCAATCAGGAAGAAGGGCCAACAGACTTCAAGCCGCTGGATCCAGTTTACTTTTTCCGAAACTCCTAGGTGACTGAAAGCGGCCTTCAGTTCCCGGCATCCGAGAATCTTAAGAACCTGTGTTGCAAGGTCCAGCTCGCAGAGCTACTCGCTCTACAATAGGGCCGCATCTCGGACTGCAGCAGGGAGGGTTTGGAGACCATGGTGGCATGAGAACGAAGTCTCACAGCCCGTTTCATGTAGACCCTACTCTGGATGGGAGAAGTGTAACCCGAGGTTCAAACCCTATAAGCCTGAATCCTACGGTTGATGATACAAATCCTGCACTACCCATAATAAGGAATGTTCCATAATTCCCATAGTTTAGGTCCGTAAGGTAATGCAGGATTTAGATCATCAACAGTAGCCCCTCCCAAGCTCCGAACTTTCAACCTGACTCCCACAAGCTGCTTTTACACGCTCTCGCATTGAAGCATCCCGCTTCGTGACAGACAACCGGAGCTACACGGTTAGCTCCTGAAATTCGGATGCCCTTTTTCTGGGTTCTTGTTAATGGATTTAAAGCAAGTTACTTGAAGGAAACCATATTATTCACCATAGATCCCTATTCTGGCAACTTAAATTAGAGTCCTTAGCAAGATCCCAGTTTTGGGGGTCTTGGGTCTCCAGACTTAGAGAAAAGTAAAACTGCCCACGTACGCCAGGGCAGTAGTGCAGGCTGAGCCGCCCCCCTCAAGGCATCAGATCAGCAGCTACTCAAGTGGTCAAGCTATGGCGGGATGGACAACACTGATAAGGTTTTTGTTTAAGAAGAATAGATATATAGTAATGGTGGTAACAGTAGTCATAGAAAAACAATAATGAAGATAATAATAATACTATAATAAAAATAAAAATAAAAATAATAATAATAACAAAGATTTCAACGGGTCTATTCACCCTCCGTGGGGACCGTGGCCTTCGCTTCTCGGGGAGCCGAAGTCTTACTAGTTCAATGGTCAGGGCCCACATCGATTCAGATAATTAGGGTGTAGGGCTTAGGGTTATGGTTGGGGGTGATAACTCATTATTTTGTAGGGTTTGGGGCTGCCTCAGGCTCCTGTTTGGTAGGGTTCAGGGCTACGGGTTGGGTTTAAGATTTCATGGACACCCTGAACCCTAAACAGAGTCTCCATCCAAGGGGTGTGGCCAGTTCGGTCCCTGGGGTCTTTGCGATTCGCCCAAGCGGTTCAGGGTGTGAGGTTCGACGAAGTCTATTTGCTGAATGAGTGTGCTTTACGCTCGTTAGGATAATATCATCCGCTATAGAACTACACGCTTAAGCTTTCTTTCGCTTATGAAATCAGCAACTAAGAAGTACTTGTATCTTCTTGTACTACTGCTGTTTACTACTGATGTTTCATGATTCGGCCGTAGCCCTAAACCCGACAGCCGGCATACCATCCTCAACCCGTAACCCTAAACACCAAACCCCTAAACCCACACCCTAAACCCTAAACTCCTAAACCCTAATCCCTAAACCCCAAACCCTAAACCCTAAACCCTAAACCCCAAACCTTAACTCCTAAACCGTAATCCCCAAACCCTAAGCCCAGGACGACAAAGGCAAGAAGCTCTACCAGCCGACGGTCTTCGGAATGGGCTTCCAGAGGACCGACGTCGCATTGATGAGTCGGACCCTCAGTTTAGGATTTTGGGTTTGGGGGTTTGGGTTTTGGGGCTTAGGGTTTAAATTTTCCAAGGTTAGGGTTTAGGGTTTTGGGGTTTGGGGTTTTGGAGCTTTGGGTTTGGGTTTTGGGGCTTGGGGCTTAGGGTTTTGCATTTTTTGGGGGCTTAGGGTTTAGGGTTTAAGGTTTTTAAAGGTTTAGGGTTTAGGGTTTAAGTGGTTTCGGATGTAGGGTTTTGGGGTTTAGGGTTTAGGGTCGAGTAAAGACCCTGAGGTTGAGGTCGCTTTAGGAGCCAACGAGCATCGAAAGGTAATATAGCGGCCTTAGTAATTACATATAGTATTTGGGTGGTTCCTTAGTATTAGTATAACATACCCCAAAACCCTATTCTAATTATTAAGGCCCCTATAGTCGGCTTGCACCGCTGAGTTTACGTCTTGTGTGATCCCGTGCTCCGAGTGAACTTGGAGGTTGAAGCCGCAACCCCTCAACTCTCCAGGCCCTAAACCCTACCTTAATATGTATGATGTACATACACGTATGTGCACATTTGTATATATATATATAGAACTATTCATAGTATTTGTGTATGTGTATATATATATATACACCTGTACACATGCCTCTGAAAATTGGATGGTTCAGGCCTAAGGACCCGAAAGTCCAACATGAACAACCACTTGCCGAAGAGTAGGCCTCTCGTTGTTTAGGGTTCAGGGTTTAGGGCGTAGAGGAGGAACATGAATATAAGCGCTGAAACATTCCGGACCGGCAGAACTCGGGTCTTATCGATTGTTTAGGGATGGATCTCTTTTCACGAGGAGCCAGATTGTAAAAGCACGGTGTACCCTTCAAGTCCTTATACACTAGCTTAAAGACTAACTCCCCTAATCCGTTTAGGGTTTAGGGTTTAGGGTTTAGGGTTACTTCTGTAAGCTTTATCGTAAACCTTTTTGGAAGCCGGAAACCAATGAAGGAATCCCTATTCAGATTATTTGCTCGGGTTGTCCTTCAGGTGTGGACATCTCGTACCCGGAGATGCAGAAGCGTGTTCCCCAGGCCTGGTGTGTGAGGTACTTCGATGGTTTAGGGCTTTTTGTGCTTTAGGGTTTGGGGTTTAGGGATTTCGGGCTTGAGGATTTAGGGTTTAGGGATTTTGGGCTTGAGGATTTAGGGTTTAGGGATTTTGGGCTTGAGGATTTAGGGTTAAGGGGCTTCAAGGCTAATAGGGTTTAGAGCTTAGGGCTAGGGCTCAGGGGTTCTACTAGTCGTGCTTGGGCTTGGGGTTCAGGGTTCAGTGTAGTATCCCGAGAGGGGTTTACGGAAGCTTTCTGCCGGTGCGAGGTTATCAAGAGGTCCCTACTTACCCGCATTCTTTGCGTCTGGCTTGCCGCAAGTTGAGCTAAGCATGTAGAAATCGTAATTACAGAGGTCCTCAGAAATTCTCATTGTTAGGTACTCGAGGCATCTTCAGACTCACAGAGACACGAGCCAGCTGCTGCCTTAGACCCTTCACCCAAGATCGGCTCTTCGTGCTGATTGCATGCCGAAGCCCTAAACCCTAAACCCTATACACCGTGCCTGGCTGTGTGGCGTTTGGCATGCTTCCGGGATCTGGCTCAAGATCAGGGCGTGGGGTTTGGGGTTCAGTTCGGAGTTTTCTGGGTTCTTGTTAAGGGATTTAAACTAAGCTACTATAAGAAGGAAACCATAGTATTTACCATAGACCCCTATTATGCTAACTTAAGTTCAATTCCCTTACAAGAACCCAGTTTTGGACTAGTCTAGTCTGTCATGGCTCAGAGTTGACAGAGATCCGGGTGCAGAAGTCACAATATCACGGCAAACCCTGACCCCCCAAACCCGCATGACCCTGAAGGCCGTCTAGGGTTTAGGGTTCAGGAGGCCGTACACCCTAAAGTATGCCCTACATGTTATCAGGCTCAGGCTATTTAGATTTAGGGTTGAGGGTTTGGGGGGTTGGGACCGCGAGTCCAGTGCAACACTAACTTAAGCATAGCCCCGAAAGCCTAGTTATAGCTTACCAACATCATATCTGCAGTTGCATTGGGTTTATGTTGGGAGTGCAAAGACAGTACACTACCGCAAAATGACGGCAGACCCAATGGATAGAAATATTAGAACCATGAACGCAGCTGCTGCTCTTCTTCCCATGCATTTAAGGACCATTCAGGAACGACCGTCGTCCGACAGCGTCGACACTCCTTCGCTGTAAGACTTCTATATCAGAGTAATTCTATTTCTCTCCTACATCCTGAAACCCAAGCCGCAAAAAAAGCAGGACTTCCGGGTGCCCTAGAGTTCTGAACTCTGGAGCTTTAAGCCCAAGTCGAGCCTAAGAGCTGAGCTGAGCTCCGGAAAGGATTACGAGCGCATTCGCGACGGCGCGGAGGTGGAAATTATTAATTCTGCGTCGCTTTGGCCGAAGGTGTTTTCCCATAGGCCCTAAAGTAGTTCCTTTTTGGGGGTTCATATGTAGAATCCTATAAGGTAACCCCAAAAAGGAACTACTATGGGGCCTATGGGTAGAGAGCCCCGATCTCCTCAAGTTACTTGGAGGATCATGGGACTTAGTAAGTATGGTTATAAGTACCTTAATTGGGGTTGTAAGTAGTTATAAGTATAGTTATCCTAATAATAACCTAAGTTACTAAGTCCCATGATCCTTTAAGTAAGGCACGCTTGGATTTCTCATAGGCTCTATAGTGTTTTTGTGTGGGATTACCTTATAGGATCCGAAATATAAACCATAAAAAGGAACTATGATGGAGCCTATAGGTAAACTAGTGTAGAGGCCCAAATAATTACCTATACTGATTTTGGGGGGTTCCTTATCGTAAATACAGTATAATATACCCCAAAACCCTGTTCGAAGGATTAAGGCCCCTACATTCTACCAGGTGTCTAATGGCGATGTCAGAAGCCCGGTGTACTTAAGTGGCCTTGGACTCCGTAGTAGTGTATCAGTTCTGCCGGCAAGGATGAGAGCAGTGACCCATGATAGCAGCAAGCGCAAGCAGAGGAATGTGGGAATATCGTGTGGGATTTCCATACCCTGCAACTGACTCTCCAAGCTGTCCAGCTTCGTCGATTCATGGAACCTGTTGTGCGTTACACGGGGGGCATGACACCCCAAACCCGACACAAACCAAGGCCTAGGCCTAGACTCCTTGCTGGGCCCCAGAAGTATGCAGAATAATAGCCTTTCGTCGATGCTGGCCAATTACTTTACCTACTGTTGGGGGGGGGGGGCGGGTTTAGGTACACGCTAGTTTCAGCAAATTCACGCAGCCGGTATGCCCGGAACAGTCTCCGACAACTTGGCCTTATGCGTCTGAGCTACAACCTAAGGCTGTCAGGTTGACTTCTGCAACTGACCTTAGGACACCAAGAACGGATCTATGGTAAACAATGAGGTCTAGGATTTAGGGTTTGTAGCGCAGGGTTCCAGACCTTCAGATCGGCCGTAGTAGAGCTTCCTGCAAGCACATCACCCTAAAGAGAAGGTTTACAAGGCCGCACGTGTTATTCGTTTCGGACCCCTAAACCCTAAACCGTAAAGCCTAAACCCTAAACCGTTGGACTGTGTTGATTGGTAGGGCAAGCCTAGAGTCAAGGCTGCCGTCGAAGCCGGTACAGCCTATGTCCTGAGCCTTTGGTTTAGGGTTTAGGGTTTAGGGTTTGGGGTTTAGGGTTAAGGGTTTAGGGTTTAGGGATGCTGAGGACACAGCCAGACAAGACGGCACCTCTTGGCGTGAGATTGACTTCGCCGCCAAAGGCCACTGACTTTTTGGTGAGGTTAGACACCCAGGTTGTTGCATGTCCCCAGTCCTAAACCCGTGTCTAAAGGACTAAGTCAGAATGCATGCATGCAACTAATAATATAGCTGGCGTAACAGGGCGTAACAAGTAAAGTTTTCAGGCCTGTACATCAGCTATGTTGTCGTCATGCTTATGCTTGTACGGTATATACTGGAGCCTGCAATGTAGCTATGTATCAGCTGTCCTGCCAGGGTTGCGGGGGGGAGGCTTTGGAGTGTCACTCAAAACCTGCGTGCGACGATTAGTATCAGCGTCTCCGTTGCGAGCTCCACATGGAAACTTTCAAGGAGCTTGCTTGTAGATGCGTCTGCACCCGCAGCACAAGTAGGAAGACATTGAGCATACCGAGCAATTCTTGGCTCTCATGACTACTCCTTTCAATCCTCAGGAAGGAAATCAAAGTCAAAGTGCTCAAATCAATGGTTTAGGGTTCAGGCTTCAGGGTTAAGGATTTCGACGCTATCGATAAGCGAGGCAGACAAACCATCGAATCCAGAAGAAGCCTTGGCAGGTGCAGTTCGGAGAAAACATGCTCCTGGGCTTCGTTAAGCAGTGATCGAGTACATTTCCGGTTAGGGGGTGTGTGCATCGACCAATCAGTAGATGCCTAAACAAGCCCTGTGTTGAACGAGGTCCTAAATAAAGCATTTCTATCGGATTAGGCATGGGAGGCCAACCCTAAACCCTAAGCCCTAAACCTTAAACCCAAAGACCCTGGCTCCGGCTTGGACGTGGGGTTGTCTGAAATCGCGAAGCGCTCAGAGAGCCCAATATTCCGTGTTCGACACTGCAGGTTGAAATAATAGCCATTGGGTGTGGAGTTTAGGCCTTAGGAGTGTAGGGTTTAGCGTTTGGGGGTTTAGGGTTTTAAGGGTTAGAGCTGTAGGCTTCAGGGTTGGGGTTTAGGGTTCAGGTTTTTGTCTGGGTCTCCAAGTGGGATTTGTTTTCCCTTTTTGTTGTGTTAGGTTCCTTATAGAACTACCCAAAACAATCAAAACATACTACAGTCATCGTAAGGAGCCCCCCAAAAAATAATGTAGGTAGTTATTGAGGCCCCTAAAGTACCCGTATTCGTCCCTAGGGTCCCCATCATAACGTTATAATACCAGAATAGGGTTGATGATATAAATCCTGCATCACCTTAAGGACCCTAAACTATGGGAATTATGGCATGTTCATCATTATGGGTCATGCAGGATTTATATCATCAACCGTAGGGTTTAGGGTTTTGGCCAAACCCCCGAAACTCCTAATCCCTGCCTGAAACCCTAAACCCTAACCCAATTCTCCTGAACCCTAAAATCTATGTAAACCCTAAGCACTAAACCCTAAACACTAAACCCTAAACCCTAGACCCTAAACCCTAAACATAGACGAAACCTAAGCCCTAACCATAAACCCCAGACCCGAAACCCTAACCCAAGATCTTCAACCCTGAAGCCTGGAATCGACCGAGGACCTATCGACTCGATCGCCTTGCAAGTACAGATCAGACCAGGTCGCTGGAGTTGGGGTTCAGGGGTTAAGGGTGTACGGTGTGGGGTTTAGAGTTTAGGCTTTACCTGGACCCCAAATAGCATACCCTTTTAGGGTTCCTTATTATAGTTTCTTTATATAAGTCCTTAAAAAGGTAGGTTCATTGGGGTTAAGGTAGGCTTTAGGGTTTAGGGTTTAGGGTTTAGGGGAGGGGAGGTGGGCTTCTCAGGTTACTATAAGGGGGTTTAGGGTTTTAGGGTTTAGGGTTTAGGGACTATAAGGCTTTTGCAGGTGTTGAGTGCGTGTCTTAAGTTTTTTAAGGGCTGCTATAACTGTATATCGGCCGTTCTCTAAATTAGGGTCCCTTGTAGGGTCCTTTTTATAAGGGTGGCGTACTATATTGGGAACCTAGCAGGGGACCCGAATTTAGAGAGCTACCCAGATGCAAGCTTTACCAGGAGACCGTGTTGCCTTAGCTCTAGGGTTTTTGCACTCGGTTTAGGGTGTAGGGCTCAGGGTTTAGGGATGTGGTTTTTGGCTTACGGTTTAGTGAGTGAATGTCTATTTGTAGCATAGTTATATCCAGATCTTGTGGTTGCCAGTGATGTCGTCGTCGTCGCCCTCGCGCATTGCACAGACTCGGCTTACTAAGTACTAGCAAGTTTCCTAGATGCACCGTCTTCAGGATTGCCAGAATGTTTGACGAGCGCCCCCCACGTAAGAGCACTAAGCTTCATACAGTTGACGATATAGATCTTGCATTACCCAGCAGAAGGAAGATACCACAATTCCCGAATAGCAGCCTTTGATAGATGTTGGCCCATTCCCGAAACCCTAAACCCCAAACCCCCTAAAACCCTAACCCTAAACATTATATTACCTATGCTTCGGTGTTTAGGCAGCGTTTAGGCGTGAATTCCTTCACGATCAGAAACATATTGCATTTACAGCAATGGACGCTGAGCGTATCACAGTGCATCAAGCGCGGACACTCCCCTGACCTTTTCCAATATCCCTTAAGAAACCCTAAGTGTCCATGGACCCCTAGACCCGAAAGTGCCTAAATAGGGACTACATTAAGGCCAATGTATAAACTGATACTATATGAGTACATGGACCCTTAGGGTAAGGAATATAGCTTGAATTAGACCAGGATCCCTGCCATGAGAGAAGTTGTATATTCATAGGCCCCATAGTAGTTCCTTTTTGGGATTACCTCATAGGACCTCAG
>CAJNDV010035557.1:0-12941 GCA_905221635.1 Symbiodinium sp. CCMP2456
CACACACACACACACACACCCTAGGAGCTCTCAACTACGGATGCTAAACCCTCAGCATTTCCGAATACCAGCATGTTTCGACCAGCACCTCCACCATCAAAGCGCCAACCCAACATTCCAGCTTCTTATTTTGCCCCAAGGCTTGAACCCGTACAAGTATTGCAGCCCAAGCCAGGAATCCTAAGAAAACCAGACGATTCACTAACAGCACCCTAACAGGTCCTCATTTGACTTGCAACCAAGTTATCGTCGCAAAGCCTGCTGTCGGTCCCGTCCGTGCGAGAGATGAACTCTGCCGCGGACCTGGCTTCAGAGTTTAGATTCTCAGATCAGGATTCAGGCGATTGCACGAGTTCTAATGCAAACAGTATTTATGGTGCGCGACAGTTGCTACTGTAGTTGGATGCAGCAATTCTTTTAACAAAGCCGAAGATCCTCCGCTTGCAAACCGTATGGAAGTCTAGAGCCATAGTAACTCTAATAGTTCGGGGGCGTCATATTAATACCGTGCCAGGTTCGACTCCTGACATAGGTTCGGGCAACCTGAAACCCCCGAACAAGTTCAAAAGTCGCGGCTCTTGAAACAGTATGTTGATTGCTTCCGTCTTCATGGGAACTTCAGTTTCTGGGCTTTCGAGCTGCTGGGGCACTGTCCGCGAGCATATACTTGCGAGCTGGTGGGGCAAGTTGCCACCAGCGTTCTGTTTGTCATCTTCCAGCAGCCGTGCAGAACCTGCATGCCTGATGATGTGCTTCGAATGCTGCCATATGCTTGAACCGAAGCTGTTAGCGGAACCCATTTAGGGCTTTGAGGTCTCAGGAGAATTCGTGGACATAACAAAAGCCGAAGGCCGAAGCCTTGCACACACGGACATGTTTCCGACCCGCTTCCACCAAAAGCTATACTTTTGCATCCATGGCGTCCGATTTCACATACAGACTGAGATACACGAGCTCGCTGGGGTATGCGATTCCCTACAGCGGTCGCACAAGTAGTAGTACCTCTTGCATGTGCGTTCATAAGTTGGAGCTTTGGAAGATAGTACGGGCATATTCGGACCGTTCTTTGCTGCTGTCAGGCATTCGTGCATGCCATTGCGGAGAATTGGCAACTTGTTCTCATGGAGCGGAAAGAGTAAACCAACTAAATCAACTAAACCAACTTCCAAGTGCCGGGAGCTCGAGCAATTCTAGTCTGGCCTTTGGACCAGAGTTACCCAGCCGTCGCCGAATCTCTTGCAACAGGAGTGTACTTCTTGTCTTCCTTCAACGGGTGCCCGGTTGTCCATTATTGTTTCAAGAATTCCACATCACATCATTCACAATCGTACGCATGTTGGTAGAGAGGGTTTTGGTTTCACCGGCCGTGGGAAATCCACCAAGTATCAAACCGAAAGCCGGGGTTTATACCACTGCCATTCAAGTCAAAGCCAATGCAGCAGCAGGATTTCCAGGGACCTTGCAAGCACCTGTAGGAATCACCAACCCCCAACACCCCATGAAGCCCTAAACCTCAGATGATCTCGTGCCCAAACTCTCACCCCTTGATACATTCATAATCCGGTCCGGATGCCCTGCCAATCTGGGGGAGCGGGGAAGCGAAACACAAAGACACACACAAGTATCAGAACCATGTCTTTTCTGAGCCGGAAACCCAGTCCCCAGCCTCGGACCATAGTCAAACTTGTTCCGTGCCCGGGTTTGCCTGGCCCGGTCAAGCTACCAGGCCCAGCATTCGAGTTCGGCAATCAGGGAATAATCTGCTACACCTGTCCCCAGCTGTTACTCCAGTCTGGAAAACATACCCTCTGCCCAAGGCCCAGGGGCAGACTAAGACGGAGCAACCGGAGGGTTGGGCATCAGGAGGACGACTACGCAAACCTGGCGCAACATCGCAAGCAGCCAAAGTCCAGGAGATGGCCCCGAAGCCGATGGAGGTGTGCACTAAATGGGCTTTTGTTATCTTTAGGTCGGTTGTTTGAAAAGTTGGTCGAGGTGGCAGCAGAGATCACAGCTCATTGCACCAGTGTGTCGGCGAATGTGCGAGGTTGTGTTCTAAAGACTACGTTATTGAACACGATTTCGAGTTCTGGGCTTTATGCCCCCTTGAAAAGCATTTGGCACAGCTTTCGAAGCACAGCACTGCATCAGATGATATATATATATATATATACATATATATATATATGTATGTATAGGCACGTTAAGGGTTACATATATTATTCAGGGTTTTCGTTATTATATATGTAGTATACTATGTCCCAAAGCCCTATGCAAGTTATTCGCCCCTTGCACACGGTAAAATTCAGAGACAGAGCGAGAGAGAGAGAGAGAGATCACGCATTCAACTTGCCATGTTAAAGTACCTGCTGCTCCACTCAGCACATTCTGGGTATCTTGTGCCTTGCAACATGGAACCTTCACCTTGATGAGATGAATGGATCCGAAAGTCTCGCAGTGCAAGGTCCAAGTGGAGGCCAACACACCCTAAACTGTAGCATGCGGAGGCTCGCCAGCTTCGGCGCACCAGCGACCGGCGCATTCTGCTGGCCTCTCCTCGGTCGACACCCCGGTCGCGCCTCAGGAACCGGAGGCGAGTTGAGTCAGGGGTCGAGTCTAAGAGCATAGAGATCTGAATTTGGAAGCGCTTGGGGCGTGTCCACTAAAGGTAACCTGTAGGGGCTATCTCAGAGGAGTATTCCCCATATCACGGAACTGGGAAGCTGCCACGAAGGTGAAGGTCGAGAGGCCCTGAAGGTTTTAATTGCAAACAGCCTTGTCCGGTGCTGCCTACTGGGCCTACTGTAAGCTTCATGGTTCAGCGTTCCTGCCACGTGCCGTTGCAAGTCATGCACCCGAATGGTGATCGTTTTGCAGTGGTTTGCACAGGCGAAGTCAAAGCCGTCATCTTCATGTAATGCAGGGCTTCTTGTAAAAATCTTTGGAACAGGGGCAAGTATGCAGTTTGGGGGTGTCCCATGTCGGGATACTGCGAACAAAAAGCTTAGATCATATGGTCTGGAAATGCGACGTCCTTGGGCTTCACGGCTCGTAGGTTGTGGGCTATCGAAGACTTATGACTTGTAGGATAGTCTTGATAGACTCATGGCTGGAGCCGCTTTTTCTCTGGGTAGGCCCTCCCCAATCTAGGAAGGTGTTTGCTGATCTGTGAAGTCGCTGTAAAGGCACTCGCCGCTCTATCCGCTCAGCGTAAACCCCAGTACCACAAAACACTCTTAACTTTGACCCCGTTACCCAAGCCCACGCACTTCAGAGTGTGACAGCACTGACAGGGATGCACACGCTGAAACCCTGCAAGGCCCTCAGCACTTCGCCAAATCCGAAAGACCCTTGCATCCCACCAGCCGCAGGAAACCGATCCTGCATGTAGGATGTAGTTTGACATTCGCAAAAAATCAACACGTCGATGCTTGCAACCTTACTCCTACACCCTACTGAGTCGCAAACTCAAGGTCAACAAGATCTACTGTAAACCCTTGTTGGCAGCATCTGCCCCTGTTACCAAAGAGTACAACTCCCTTACCAAGGATTACAATAGCATCTGACCTTTTATAACCCCAAACCTTGCTCTGAACCCTGGAGCCCAAAGCGCCTAAACCCAAAAACAACAGCCTCGAACAAGGCCGAGGATTCGCCAGAAATGCCAAACAACCTTGCAGCGCGGAACCTGGAGTTGTGCCCAAGCTGAAGTGCGCAGAAGGTTTTCCTTGGTGTTTGTCGGACTACGCCTGCATGGATAATTATTATGTGGTTGTCTTCTCTTCGTTGTTCTTACGGTAGCCGCTCTAGTTTTGCAATTGAGTATGAGGTCGGATATACACATCTCTGTGTTTTGGGCCGGTGTGTGTGGGTGCCGGCACATATGCGGTTGCATGTTGGGCAGCATATATGAACATATGTATGTATGCATGCATGCATGCATGCTTTAATGTACGAATGAATGGAGGAAGGAATGTATGTCTGAGGGTATGAATGAATGTATCGGTATATGAATGAACGAACGAATGCATGGATGTCTATATGGTTGTACGTGTGTATATATGAATGTATGAATGTATTTCTGCATGCATGTATGGATGTATGTATGTATGTATGTGTCTGTATGTATGTGTATGCATGTGTATGTATGTATATGTATGTGTACATATATACACATATATATGTATGTGTGTGTATGTATGTGTATGTATGTGTGTGTATGTATGTATATATATATATGTATGTATGTATGTATGTATGTATGTATGTATGTATGTATGTGCGTGAATGTATGTGTATGTATGTGTATGTATGTGTATGTATGTCTGTATGTGTGTGAATGTATGTGTTTGTATGTATGTGTATGTATGTGTATGTATGTATGTGCTAAAACGTATGTGTATGTATGCGTATGTATGTATCCCTGTGTATGTTTATGTGTGTATGTATGCATGCAATGTGTGGCATGTAAGGAACGACCAATCGACAAGAGGCCATGACAAACACATATGTACAACTACAAGCTAATATTCTCTGTCTAGCTAGTGCCTTGCTGATAGCGCATGCTTTGGGCTAGAGTCTGGAGTGTCGGCATCGAAGCCACACTCTGATGGCAACGAGATGTTTGTCTTAGTTGACCGCCACATCAGCCAATCAAAAGGCAGTAGCATGTATCAGCATGTGAACATGGGCATGAGATCACAACGGCATAGTTTAGCAGTCATAGTTATCCACAACAAGCCGTACGGGCTGCAAAGCTTGGAAACCTGGTGCACATTTTCTAGTACATGTTGCTTACGTGTGCTTACAGTGCATGTTCATGCACCACTATATATTACTTAATATATATATGTATATGTATATATATATATATACATTATGTTATACTGTGTATATATATATATATATTATATTTTCTTATATTATATATATATTTATATTACCTATATATATATATATATAGCATACACATGCATACATACCTACAAATCAGAGTGTATATGTGTGTTCAGACCTGTGTCCGTGTGCCTATCACCGAACAGCACAGACTGGCACGATGTAGTCGTGCTATCGCCTAGCATATTGCACTCAGAGTACGCGTGTAGACAAGTTCTTGTCCACATGGAGAACACAATCGTATAAATAAATGAATAAAATAAGTACATATATATATATATATATATGTTGATTGTATGTACATGCTTGGTTATAAAAAGCCTTCATAGACATTTATACATGTGTACAAATACACTAGCATGCCAATTTTATTTACGTGTGTGCGATCGGTTATCTTAATACTATGGAACAGGTGACGGATGAGGAACCACGTCTGGGTTTCCCGTGTATTGCTTTCGACAAACTCGGTTTGCCGCTTACCCGGGCACTGGAGGACTCGCTGGCTACCTGGATACTCTATCCACGTTTGACGATTTTGAGTTTAGGGTAGCTGGGAAGGAAAATGGGCAATTGGAACGTACGGGGTGAGATAGCGAACCTCGGGATAGTCTGTCGCCGAAGCGCCGCAGCCTTGAAGAAAGGGGTTGCGCGCTCATTCTGAGGAATCTCCCTGGCCTCATGGAGGTTACCCCTGTGAGCTCTGCAGGAGACAGAATGGTTTCAGGCCCACTCAGGTGCGGCTGTTGAACGGGTCGAATAGCGGGATAGCAAAGGCTAATTTGGGATTCAAGTCTTCAGCTCGCGCATGCTATTTCGAGCTCTGGCCCCAGAAGCCCGGGTACCTGCAGAGTGGGTTGCTGCCGATGGCAGAAAATAGATAGATTGATAGACAGTTTTCTACAGTAGATAGCTGGATAGACAGACATATACACCGACAGACAGACAGATAGATAGATCCATAGACATTGCAATGAGTCTGGGGCTATGTTAAGATTCCGGCTGAAGCAGACTTTGCCTGAACTGCCCTTTTTTTGCACTTGTTGGATGATGTTCGTGGTGTAAGTGGATGGCCTGAATTTTCCTTTCGCATCAGGTTCTACAGTGCAGCCCTAGCTTCAATTAGCCACAGGCCGGCCCGCAGCCAGCAACCAGCCCGAAAACTTGAGTCGTCACGCCAGGGCATCTGGTGGAACGGTCGCCAATGGCCAAGCCATGACAATGGTGAACTTAACTCATCACTCGCAGGCTTCTCTGTGGCATTTGGGACATCGGGACTGGAGCTTCGGCTTTCAACCAGGTTTGCTTTCTGTTCAGTGGATTGTTTGACCCACTTCCGAGGGCATGCCCTGAAGGCAGCAGGAGTGAGGAGGGCGATGGAGGATTCCCCTGTCGTTGCGTTCGACCTGCAGCAAACTCCACATACACTGCAGCAAAACGGCTTGCATCACTAATTGCCCGGTGCAATCCGGCAGTGCTAGCATCCTGGAGTTGCATGCATAGCTACTGAAGCTCAAAATCTTTTCGACACCTTCGAGAACAGCAAGATGCATGCTCGATGAACCTGCATGTTCTCTTCGCGTCAGCCTAAGATCCCCGCTCCTAAAGAGTCTGCGGTGGTGTCGAGACTTCTTGATGTCGGAAGGCCCTCATCATCGACAAGTTCAACACTGCCGCCACCACCGAAGTACCGCCTCTGGAGCAGGACAGACTTCAAGCTGTTCAACTTCAGGACGATCCCGGATCAAACCCAGCGGCTAGTCTTTGAAGCTTCGGGGTGCTGCACAAGTATCTTGGACGACGCGTTTGGGTTAAAATCGACGCTCAGGCGGCGCAGCTTCCCCATGTGCTCCTGCAGTCCGCCGTATGACGCGAATTCTTGCTTTCTGCAGTACACAGTCGGAGATGGCAATATTCTGGGAATTCTGGGAAATTTGAACCTAGCTGGTGTTTTCGGCTCCCAGGCTTCAGGAATTTGCTTGTTTTTTGGAGCCTGGCAGCATTTATCGCTAGCTCTTTACTAAGACAGTTCGCGCAAAACTACAGGACCTCGCTCAGCCATAACATTAGATGCTCATAGAATGACGCTATTGAATCCGCTATTGTATGATTGAGAGTGTTAAGCATCACCTGAACAACTTTCTCATGCCTGCTCATGGTTGGAAAAGGCTTGCTTCAGTCTTCACGCCACAGAGACAGAGGAGCTTCTTTTTAGCAAAACAAGGAAGGCTTCCTTATTACATAGTGACATTGTATATAAGAGTTCGAAAGCGCAGTGCTAGTTTTGTTTGTATTGCGCCCCGAGATTCAAGTTCTTTAGATGCGACGGCTGCCGTCGCCGAACAACATCATAGTCTTATATTGGATTCGTTGTGCTCAAGATGTAGCGAAAGTCTTTTGCAGCTTCCCAATGCCTTAAGGCAAGTAGAGGTGTTTATATCTTAGGTATGAGCTAGGGCGAGACCGCAAAAGCCCTTCCAGTGCTCTTGACTTCTCGCTGGAAGCACGTGGCATATTAGATTGGTCATTTGTTGGCATAGAGCTGGGAAGTCTACTGCTTCTTGCTATTCAAGGGAAGAGTCTCGAATGTTTCCAGATATGAAGATTTCTGATTTCCCACAACACATACAAAGTCATAGAGGTGCTTCCATGTCTCTTAAGAGGAGCAAGATGGTTGTTTTGACTTTGTCTCTACCCTTGCTGCTAGCACGCGAACAATGCACCTGTTGTTCTGTTTGTAACTTCTTTTGGTTGACTCCACATGATACGGAGCAGTGAGCATGTGGGCTGTTCGTGGTATAAAACGTGAGGAGCTCGACATTCGTAATGTACTTTTGATACCTTCTGATGATACTGTCGAGGAAGCCCACCTCATTTCCGCACAGCAAGAGACTAGGAGGTGCTCTCGCTTCTCTTTCGTGACATTGGCAGATGGTAAGAACTCTTTAAGTCTTGAAGTTCTGGCTACTGACAAGGGATGCAGGAGGCTTCCTTAGTTTCTGTGTGACGAAAGATAATTTCTGATGAACGGCAATAGCACCAACTATTCAGAAATGTCGTGTACACAAATACACATGTGCACGCACATACGTGCACAGACATATGGTGCCCCGTCCGCAGCCCTTCTTCTCCCGCTCTCTCCCGCTCTCTCTCGCTCTCTATCTCTCTCTCTCTCTCTCTTTGTTTCTCTCTTTCTCTCTCTCTCTCTCGCTCTTTATCTCTCTCTCTCTCTCTCTCTGTCTCTTTGTATGTAGATGGCATATACAGAAGGGGACCAACTGCAGGCCCATGGTCAAACTGACTACATGAACGCATCAAGCATTAAGTTCTGTCTGAGAGTTCCAGATTCCAGATTATAAGTGTTGTCATCTTGTTATCCAAGTATCATGTCTAGAAATATCAAAAAGGACGGTGCGCGTTTGACAGATGTATGTAATCACTTTGGGAATGCAGCAAAAACGAACAGGACATGCAAATAACAGCTTACTAGTTGCTAAAGCAGCTGCGGCTGCGCCACTCGAACTTCCGAACGCTGTTTGATAACTCAACTCGTATTCCGACAAATAATACGACTTCTCCAACCTCGAAGTTCAAAACAAGGAAGTTTGGGGACCAGTGTTGGGATTGCTAAATTCCCAACACACCGAAATTCCAAATGCCCAGGTTTTCACAACATACGAAACCTACGAGACCAAGATCTGGAATATCGCAATTCCAAAATTCCAAGCCTTCTCCGCAAATTGTTGGAAGGTTCTCAGGTCCGCGATTGTTGAAAGTTTCGAGAACTTGTTGATTTGGAGTTTCTGAAGTTTGGATTTGAAATGTTGGAGTGTTCTGCAGTTTCGAGTTTTTGGGGTTCGAGTGTATACAATGTACTTGGGCACGAACAACGCAGCGAGATCCAGATTTCAATGGACAGGTCGGTGCATTCGGGGGCTACCGCATATGTGTACTCTGTGTTAGCTTGTGTTTGTATATACGTACACATACACACCCACACACACAAAAAATATGTATCTATATATATATATGTATGTAGATATACATATGCAAATTAACGAGCGGTGACGTTGGCCTCCGCTACATTGTAGCCTGTCGTGCTACCATGTGAACGGGCACTTGTAGGAACTTTCTCCCCGAATGTATTTGAGAAACAGGCATGCTTTGTTCACGCTGCTCGCCCTTTCCCGGTTACAGTAGACTCGCCCTGGTTTAGCGAGCCTGGGTTTCCCGCTCTGCCACCTTAATGTGGCCAGATTTTGTAGACTCTCTCTCTCTCTCTCTGCGGGGCAGAGGGGCCTTTATGCAAACACTGCAGGATATGGGATGTCGACTTGTGCTGAACTTCCCTCGCGCACTGTACGGAATCCTTGCCGCTTTTCAGAATTTCGAGCATTGACTTGCAGTGTCGGGGGCTGCCGTACCGCAGCAGCGTCGGAGCTTCAAGAGCTTTAGAGAAAGTCGTTGAACTCGCACAATGGTTTCCAGCAATGGTTGCGGCCGGTAGGCATGCTAAGTTGGAGCTTCAGTCCCGAACTCGAGACCACTCCTTGAAGTCCTGAGGAATGATGGGCTAGCTGCTAGCTGGGTTTTTGAGTTCAGTATTTGCAAATGCTGAGCATGTTTGCCCATCATGCAAGTCTGACAGAACCCCTGAACTCTAGAAGTCCCATCCATGCTCGAATCTTTCAAAGAAGGCGTCGAGCTTGGGATTCCCAATTCAGCCAGCAGCCTGTTTTCTCAAGGTGTTCTTTTCCGTCGCCCAGTGCGGCCACGACCTCAGCACGTAGCTGAGCAAAGCGCTGCACGAATATGCAGAATCACAGCAACTCACACCCTGCAGTCCGGATATAGAGCAGTGTTCGGAATGTCTGGCGACTATGGTGATTATAGTGGTATCTTGGAATGTGCTAGCCCTTTGATAGAGGGAGTTGCAGGTGAATTTAATCCTACAGCCTTCAGGTCAAAGAGGGTAAGTTCGATGCAAATATAGCCTAGGCAGTATATATATATATATATTATATAGACTTTATCGCGGTGTCTCCGCATGAAGAGACAATAAGTCTGTGAAGCAGAATGAGCTGTCTGGGGTTTTGCCTCAATCATCTCCTGATACCGAGAGGCCCTTGTGTGAGTCGCTAAGCTGCGATCGTTGGTCCCAGCAGGTATTTAGTTATTTAATTGGGCTTTACCCCTTGCATTTGGCACTCGCCCCTCGTAAAGAGACCTTGATCGCGGCCCAGGTGTGATGGTGGCGCTCAAGGTGTTAGGCTACGTAGAAAGCGTCGGATACAGCTTTGCAATGGCAGCGAGTGTGCTCTATAGCCGCCCGGCTCGCCAGGGTATGAATCCCAGAATATGATTATTTGGTCACAGCATGCCGTATTTACACGGGCCTTATACTAAGTTTATTTGGTGTCATTGTCATCATCAACAACTTTTCATTCAAAGGCGCCGCTGGGTGCAGGTGTGAGTTTGACTTAGTAGCAACCATCCGACAGAAGTGGGGCGTCTTACATTTGCTGGTCCGGTTTTGGGGTCCTTGGATGGGGTGTCTTTGAGCCCCTGAATGTTGAAATCAGGATGAGCAGTACTGTAACGATCGCTATGATATGTCAGTTATTTTCAAGCTGATGTGAACCTTGTACACCCTTAAGCGTAGTGGTGACTCGTTTCTGTACACGCATATGTTATTTGCTGATGAATGGTTTAGGGGACCTTTGATGCTGACCGGGCTTTCTGGCTCGCACTCGAGATCTTCGCCACATCCTTCCAAGACCAGCTTGATTGCTTGACAAGACTGTTTCGAGAATTGCAAAAACTACAAGCTTCTCGAGCTGGCTTCAGGCAGGTTCAATGCAACGGAGGATGCACATGAGCCGAAAGTAGTAGAACATCGCAGTGAAATCTGAACCAAAAAGCCCCGAACCCCTAAAAGTCTAAGGAAGAACAGACTTGACCCTCCAAAACTCACCAGTAAAGCCCCAAACCTTCCAACCTAAACCCCTGATTGCCACTTCGATGAGTAGTCACTGTGGCGTAGTTGGACACAGAGACCTCGTTTGGCGGAGTCCGAGTTGCGAGAGCGTAAACCCCTGAAGCTCCAACATACTGGAAACCTGATAACCCGAAATCACTTGAAGGCTTGAGCGCAACGATTTGCATCTATCTCTTACGCCGCGCGTTGTCGACGCTTGTCTTGTTAAAGGGATGGGGCTTTTGGCGGCTGAGTGTTTTAAAGTTTAGCGGGGGCTTTGGGTTGTGTACAGGTTTGGGGGTATGGTAATTAGGGCTCAAATGATTTGCGGTTGATTGGGCATTCGGGGTGTTTCACGGGGTTTGAAAGCAATGAAAATAAATTAAATGCAAAATAAAATGCCCTGCTTCCACACACAAGAAGGAATTCCACACGCAAGGGGGCTTTAGGCGAAGAAATACAAGGTAAAACAAGTTCTCTGACAGACAACAAGAATAAAAGAACGTCTTCGTTGCATACAACAAGCAGAAAGCCACACGAAATCGCTTCAGGGGTTCAAAAGCGATGAAAACAAATTAAATACAAACAAAACGCTTCTCCCAGGAAGGAGAAAGCCACACGCAACAGACAGCAAGAATAGAAAACGTTTTCTTCACGCGCAACAAGCAGAAAGCCACGCGAAATCGCTTCAAGAGGGGCTAAAAGCGATGAAAACAAATTAGATACAAGTATGCCCTCTGACACCTAATTTCTCGGACAGTCGCCACACACCGCCCCCCTGCATGTCTTCGATACATCACGCGCATCGACAATAGAGAACTGACCCGAATTCGCAGAGATCCGGCCGAAGCCGTGGAACGTGCGCCAAAAATCGGCGCAGAACAATGCGCAGTCTAGCACCAACTGTGTCACCAACGGTGCTTTGATTGCTACCAAATTCTTCTCTAGACATTTGTACTTGCGGCCCGTGTGATACCAGGTTCTGATAGTCTGGCCTCGAATGTACATTACAATTGAACTCGCAAATATCGAAATAGGCCTGCTGCCAGTGCCGGGTGCCTAAACTCAATCTCGGGGAGATACAAACACACAGCCACAGCTCGGCATACATCCCTAAACCCTTCCCCCTGGAAAATATTTAAAAAAGCCCCCACCCCCCCGGCCCCAATTAACAACTCGGAACGTATTTTTATTATTAGGGAGGATGTATTTTTATCTCTACTGTCACTTTTAAGGGGTCGTGCTCTTGCTCCTGCTTCTGCTGCGTTTCTTGCGCCTGCTCCTGCTGTTTTGCTCCTTGTCTTGCTCTTACTCCCGCTCTCGCTATTGCTTTACTCCTGCTGATGCTCGCGCTTTTGCTTTTGTTCTTGCTCCTGCTCTTGCTCTATCTCTGCTCTTGCTGAGCTGTGCTCTAAGGGTATTTAGAGCCTCGAAACCGTCCCCGAATTCAGACTATAGATCTTAAAGGTCAGGGGATCATCCGCCCCGACGTGTTATTATTAGGCGGGTGTTGAATAGAAAGGGGAAGCGACTAATTGCAAAGCCTGACCCTCAAGCTTTGCCGACAATGTTCGGGATCCAGGGTGTGAGTTTGATCCTAGGTCGGATGACCTGGCAGCTGCGATGTCCAATCTCCACATGTGACCCGGCCAGACAATGAGTAACAACAAAAGGCGTGTGCGTAGTGCTAGAGGCTTGTTCCGAGTTGAAGCTTTACACCTTCAGGATTAGATCCTTGTTGTTATGAAGCAAACATGCGCATAGACGTACGCAAGCGAATCTGTTTTCATACATACATGCATGCATACATGCATACAGACAAAAGTGCATACCCAGATGGATCGAAGAACACAGTAAGAAACAATAAGAAGGAGTTGATACTCAAGAAAGCGTACAAACAAGCATGTATGTGTTGGAATAGGCACACAAACACACATACAATCAAACATACATGTATGTATAGGTATACCATGGTATAAGTAAGCAGGAAGCATATATATATATATATATATGTATATATATATATATATATATATATGCATATATATATATATATGGTGCAGCGCTGCTG
>CAJNDV010035558.1:10035-25629 GCA_905221635.1 Symbiodinium sp. CCMP2456
TACTACTACTACTTCTTCTTCTTCCTCTTCTTCTCCTTCTTCTTCTTTTGTTCTTCCTCTGCAAATCCACACGCCTGGTTGAGGCATTCGGTTGGAGGTTCGGATCTCGCGCTGGAGGAATTCCAGGTGTGGGACGGTCTGGGATTTGCAGACAAGGCTCCAGTGCCAAAAAGGACACCATCAGGAAGTACCCATAGCCTCATCAACGTATCCGCGGATTTGGGATCTAACCCCTAAACCGCACACTCTAAACCCTAACTTTTTAGATTGGCTCCGTGGTTGAGGGCCGGCAGAGTTTGGGGTGTGGGCTTTCAGTGAAACGTTGAGGATTCGGAGACGAATGGGATTCCCCTCGTGTTCGTGAGCGAGGGCCAGCGGCTAGCGGTTGAAGGGTTCGAAACTACCCTAAACCCTAAACCCTGAACCCTAAACCCTAAACTCTAAACCCCAAACCCAAACCCCGAACCCTAAACTCCTGAACTAAAACCCCAAGCCCTCAACTCCTAGACTTTGGGGTTGAGGGTTCAGGGTGTTAGCGTTTTGGGCTCTATAAGGGCTGTACGGACTTAGGACTTCGGGGCGGTAGGGCATCAGAGTTTTCCAGTTTTCCGTTGAAGCTCCAGGGTTTAGGGTTTAGGGGTTTAGGGGTTTAGGGGTTTAGGGGTTTAGGGTTTAGGGTTTCGGGCTTCAGGCTTTAAGGTTTAGGGTTTAGGGGCTTAGGGTTTAAGGCTTCAGGGCTTCAGGTTGTGCGCCGCTACGTCTGAAACTGAAACATTTAAGTTGTTCAAGCTCTGATTGCAAACCTTCGTTCATTCCTGAGCTGGAGCACGAACCCCTAAACTGCGAAATCGTGAAACAGAAACGTGCATTTCCAGGGTGCTGGGCCCATGGTCACAAAAAAGCCCCCGAGGCTGTTGAAGCATTCCGGCCCTGACGAGGCTGGTGCCAGGTCTATCGTACTCCGGTGAGTGCTGCAGCCTGGCAGTGGGGGTGTTTAAGGTTCAGGACTTAGGGTTTCGGATTAACGGTTTAGCATGTAGTTTTAGTTTTAGGGTTTAGGCTTTAGGCTTTAGGATTCGGGGTTTGGGGTTTGGAGCATGCGAGGTTTCGCGTTGGGTGTTGATGAGCAGTGTACACGCTTCTGGGGTTTTAGGGTTTCGGGCTTAGGGCTGTCCGCACTTCGGCACACTCTGAGTGGGCGTTGGTCAGGATCTGCAAAGCTTTCTTTGTTCAACCAAGACATCGTGACCGAATATTCCAGCTAGGGGTTTCAGGCCTTACCCCAAACCCTAAACCCTAAACCCTAAACCCTAAACCCTAAACCCTAACTTGCCCTAGACGTCCAAGCCAACACGGAACAGGCCCCAAGATCCCCAATCCGAAACATTACTTCAAATTCAGTCTTAGTATCGTAAGCATACAACCCAAAAACATCATAGCACTCAGATTCCCTGCAAAAAAAAATTAAGCGCTTAACTCCTATCATCAGAACCCAAAGGCACCCAAAATTTAAAGGGCCTAAGGCCTAGCTAAGTCCCAGCTCGTACAATTGCCTGAACCTAAACCCTAAACCCTAAACCCTAAACTTAAACATCAAACCAAACCCTAAACCCTCATCCCTGAACCCAGACCCGAAGCACAAAAGATAAGCTGGCCCTTGCCTGTGTGACGTGGTGGGACCCATAAGCAGGAAGTCGAGGACCTCGGCACGGCCCGTCGGGGGCCGTTGTCTTTAATATAAGGCCTGGGCACGTAAATTAGGGTCCCTCTTAGGGTTCCCCTTAGGGATTTATTATAAGGCTTCTACAGGATTTCTTTAAGGTTACTGCAAAGGTAGTTCTCTAGATTAGGATCCCTGTTGGTGTCCTTTCTATAAGCCGTAACATTTTGGGGAACTAAAAAGGGACCCCAATTTAGAGAATTACCCATATAGAAGCCTGGGTAAGTTAACTATGGGAGTTAAGGTTTAGGTTTGGGGTTTAGGGTTTGGGGTTTAAGGTTATTAATATAGAAGCCTGGGTGGACTGCAGATTAGGGTTTAGGGTGCATATGTTTGGGGTTTAGGGTTTAGGGCTTAGGGTATATCAGGGAACCCGAACGAGTGATGTTACTGGTTGTTCACAGCCTACATTACGGTCAAAGGCTCTGGAAGCATTTGGGGATCTGTGCACTCAAGACGCACGGCTTCGTCAAGGTTTGGAATTATGTTTGTGAGGTTCGAACTGAAATTCTACACCCGACACCCGATCCCAGACCTGATCAAAGAAGAATCCTTCGGTCGAGCGATGGAAAGGCCGCAGCTCCACCGGTGATCGCTGCAGCCACGATCCAGTCCTCGCAGGTAGCTCGTTAAGACTTAGACTCCACTTGTTTAAGGTTGCCGTTTAGGGTTTAGGGTTTTGGGGTTAGGGTTTAGGGTTTAGGGTTTAGGGTTTAGGGTTTAGGTGTTGTGGTTTGGGGTTGAGGGTTTAGATCTCAAGGCGAGGGCTTGAGGCTTTTAGAGCACTTGGGCCTTGCGGTCTACATCGTACCAACGAAGCCTCAGAAAGACAGCGGCTCTCCGTGACCTAGGGTTTTGGCCATCCGAAACCCTTGCCGCAGAAACTCTGCCCCCCAAAGGCCGCAAATCCTGAACTCTCAAACCCGAAATCTTAATCAGACTCCTCCCCCACCCAGCACTTCCCTCCATCGTCGGCTCCCCAACCCTCTAAGCCCTAAAAGCCCAAAACCCTAAAACCCTACACCCTGAACACCCTGAATTCAGCTCCAAGCCCCAACGCCGCTCCTGGAAGCTATAGCTTTTGCCGTCAATGAGGATGCCCCAAATCATGACCTTGGAAGGTGTGGGTCTTTGCTTCAAGGTTTGGTGGAGGTTGACTGAGTCTGGCTTTCCGGGTTCGGGGGTTGGGACCGTGACGGTGTGGTGTAGGGTTTAGGGGTTCAGGTTTAGGGTTTGGAGTTTTAGGGTTCAGGGCTTGTGATCTACGATTCAGGGTTTTCACAGTGGTTGCTAAGGTCCTAGGTCTAGGCCGCACAAACACTGGACACTAAACCTAGCTCCAAGAAGCAGGGATCGGCTTAATTTAAGGTTTGCAAGTCCCAGGTCACTCCACCGCATGCACGACAAGGATCCTACTTTTTAGGAGTGTATACAAGAATCCATGACTTTCTGAAACTCCCATGAAGGGACCCTTAAAGGTTACTAGTGGGATTCTGTAGAGCTTGAGGTTTTAGGGGCCTGAATAGTTAGAACAGGGACTCCTTTAACGGAAGCCTTGAGGCTCCGGCAGGTATCATCTTAAAGCTCTTCCCAAGCATCTGCACCGTGAAGGAGACGTACTTGAGAGCCTGCGGCAGACGGAATGGCAGCTGGCAAGTGCTGCTACGAAAGGCCCCGCCGGTTCCTAGACAACGACAAGAAGTGCCACCATGTGCAGTTGCTACCACGCCCACCCCCGCCCACCCCCGCCCACCAAACAAAACCAAAAACACACAAAATCTTCAAACCCTTAACCCCCAAACCCTCAACCTTCTCCAAGACCCTCTAACCCTAAACCCTAAACCAGCGTACTCACGGGGGCCTTCTTGCGGAACGCAGGAGGTGAAAGCTTGAAAGCTCAAAGCTTGAGGGCTTTGGGTTTAGGGCTTTGAGTAGGTCATGAGTGGAAAGCATACCATCAACTCCAAAATCTAAAATGCTTTTCAGCTCCTTGGGTTTAGGCCCGAGAGATATCACCCAAAATCTAAACCCTGACTTTTCGGTCTCCTGCGTTGAATTGAAGGCTTCGTGTTCCATGGACTTTGCGGACCATGGGAACATTCAGGTTGATTCGCAAAATAGTTGCTACCGGTCTGCCCCTGTCGTCCCCCCTTACTTGCAGCACAAGAAAGACTAGCCACTCTGGAGTTGCAGTAGGCTTGATACAGCAGGTTCCTGTAAGGAGGGCTGCAAAGTTTGTTTCCTTGCCACTGGGCTGCTACTAGGGCATTTTCCGACTGTATTCGTTCGGGTCTGTTCTGCCACTAGGGCTCCTCAACCCAAAACCCTGTATTTGCACGCTTAACCCTAAACCCGATACTGCCTGTACTTTCAAACGAGTTGAGGAGTCGCATCATACTGGTTCCTCTGCGCGGACTGCATGCATGATTTCATGGCCTAGTCCTTGCACTGGCACGAAGACGAAGAGACCCTCTCCAAGCCACTGACAATCTGAGCCATCCAAACAATCTGACCTCGTACTGGCAGCTGCTGGCGAAGACGTTGCTGAAGGAAACTATCGCCTGCAGAAGGGGTTATTAAGGCTGGTTTTGGGGGCTTAGGAGGCCGAAGATGGGGGATCTGGAGAAATAATAACTTTACTCCTCATCGCTTTCAAAACCTGTAAGCGCAATATATAGCTTCAACCTTCAAAACCCTGGATTCTGCACCCTCATGCAACCTCAAACCCAAACCCGGAATCCTTAACCCTTAACCCTCAGCTCAACGCTGCAAAACCCTGCAACCTCAACTCCAAAAGCAACAGCCTCAAACCCTTGAAGACAACCTGACAGGAACCCCTATAGGAACCCTAGATATCAACCAAAATATCCAAAAACCCCTATAGGAACCCTAGAATTCTACAAAAAATATCCAAAAAGCCCTATAGGAACCCTAGAATTCTGCAAAAAAATCTCCAAGAACCCCTATAGGAACCCTATGAAATTCTGCAAAAAAATCTCCAAAAAGCCCTTCAGGTCCCGAGCATACTTCCACACCGGCGCGCCGGACCGCAGGGGCTCCTGCGAAATGAAAACACGAGGCGTCATGATTTGGGGCTTAGGGCTTGGGGTTTAAGGTTTAGGGTTTAGGGTTTAGGGTTTAGGGCCTTGGGGTTTAGGGTTTAGCGTGTAGTGGCCTGAGGCATCGGGTTTAGGGATGTAGGGTTTAGGGCTTTAGGGTCTTATAAGCTCAGGGTGGGGCTCCTGTAAAGGTTGCTTGAGGGTTCCTGAAGGGGCTCCTTGATATTTCTACACGGGTGTAATGTAGGGTTAGAGGAAGCTGAAAAACCCTTGTGACAGAACGGAACTAGACACATCGTGGGCCGAAGCTGCTGAAATCTCAGCCCCAAACCTCAATTCCTCAGGGCCCAGTTTCAATACCACTTCAAAGTACTCGGTAGACCCAAACCCTAAACCCTAAATCCTAAACCCTAAACCCTAAACCCAAAGCACTCGGTAAACCCTTTACCCGGAACCCTGAACCCGACAGCGTCGAGACCCTGTCCTTCTGCCAGAGCACCGCCAGCATACCACAGAGCACTCCGAGGGAGCGGTTGCCTTTGTGAAGTTCTTTTAAGGTTTAGGGTTTTGGGGTTTAGGGTTTAGGCCTGGATTTAAGGAGTCTCGGGTTTAGGAGATGAGGGTTTGGGGGTTTTAGGGGGTTTGGCAGTTTGGATGGGGCTGCGGGTTTAGGGTTTGGGACTTCGGGTTTCGGGTTAGGGGTCCACGGCACGCACCCCCAACCTCGCTTGAAACTCTCCTCTTCCCTGAACCACGTGGAAGCACGCAAGCCATAGGTCACAAGCGACTGCAAGATCAGGGCTTGCTGGTAAAGGAATCCCTGCAAGCGCTGCGCACTACCTCTAACTCAGACTCAACAGACCTACTTCGGAGAAACATGAAGGTTTTTCTACACAAGGAACCTTAACCCCGCAAGCAACATCCCTAGACCCTAAACCCTAAACCCTAAACCCTAAACCCTGAACCCTAAAACTTCGGGTCCATGGGACAGACCTCGGGCCCTTTTGAGGCCCTGGCAAAAGACAAGGAAGACTGCGGAGTCGAAGACCTGCTTCCGGAATGGGAAGAGGCTGTGTTAGGGCGTAGGGCTTAGGGTTTGGGGTGTAGGGTTTAGGGTTAGTTGCTGGAGAAACTCGGTCGGCTTTCCTTATCAGGTCAAGTTGCTTTAGGGTTGAGGGTGTAGGGTGCAGCAGGCACTTAGATCTCCGATAACAAGAGGGTGCATGAAGATCTAGGGTTTTCGGTTCTCAAGGCATACAGGATCAGGTCGCGTGCATGAGTCTGCAGCTGTGCTGGCATCTATGACAAAAGAGGCTCGTGCAAAAGCGCAAATATGCCTAAGCCTAAGAAATAAAAATTCAAAAAGTGAGTGCACAGAAGGAATCGCAACACGAAAAGTAAACCCCTAAACCCTAAACCCCTTAAACCCCCAAGCTCTTGAACCCTTAACCCGGACCGTAAAACCCGTGAACCCTGGACGTTGGCATGCACGGCCGGTGCGCGCCTGGTTGTTGTAAGACTCTGTCATTATGCCTGGGCCGTGGGGTTTGCTGCAATGCAGGGCCTCGGGTTTTGGGGCATATTCCCTATTAAGTCATTGTTCAGGCCTCAGCCAAAAACATAATGTGAGTTAATGTAAGGACCTTAATAATTAGAATAGGATTTGGGGTATATTATACTATAATTCTAATAAGGAACCCCCAAAACCCTATTCTGATTGCTAAGGCCCCTACACGCCTACATTTCTTGTGGGAGAGTAAGGATCCGGGCCCCTGTATTTGGCAGGAAATTTAGGTTTGGGGCTTGGCAGATCATGTCTCAGGGCGTCGGGGTGCGAGGTCTAGGGTTGAAGAGTTAGGGTATAGGGTTTCACGGTTAAGGTTTTGGGCTTACAGTCTTTCGTTTACGGTCTATGTCACAGCTTAGGGTTTGGGTTTGAGAGTTTGGGGTTGAGGAGTTTAGGGTTTGCGGTTTGGGGTTTAGGGTTTAGGACTTGGGTCCAGAGTTTTGCGGGGGAGGGCCTTCCCATCCTGCGGGCGGAGCTTCCCCTTGCAAAAACCGGAACCTCTAACTTTGGCCCTGAAATTTAAGGTTTAGGGCTTAGGGTTGCGAAGAGGCGTGGGGCCCTTCCTCAAAGAGCGTCCGAGCCACGTTCCTGCAGCAGTCCATAGACCAGCAATGACAGAGTCACACCAACCTGGGCCACGGCGCAGACTGGGCTTAGATGGCTTCGTTGTAGCTGCCAATCAGTTGCTCCTCCGCGCTTCTAGCCCACAGGCTGCAACTGCCTAGAGTGCAACATGTTACATAAATTACACCCATCAACAGGACGTGGCCGCTTTTCGAAACTCGTCTCCTTCGACTTGTGCCCCAAACGACCATGCGGCTGTTCTCGAACATCAGAGACCGCAATGCAAGAGGGAGGATCCGAGCAGTCAACAGATCGCTGGGAAAAGAAAGTAATGTAGACCCCGGAGTAGTAAGGCCCCCTCTGTTACTAAGTAGAACGGGGAACAAAAAGATCCTAGTGTCCTAGTATTGAGGCTCGTTAAGGAAAGGTGGCCTATTGCTCAGGGGATCCTCATTCCAAAGAGTAAACGCAACCGCTGTTTACATGTGTCTTTTACTGAGCTGCCCAAGAAGGAGCAGGTCGGTTGAGGCGCATGTTAACTTGCCAACTCCAGGCGTCTGGGCTGAAGGGTATCAGGGTTTAGGCCTTTCGGTCTTTTAGGCGTACCCGTCAAGCCTAAACCCTAAACTGCCCTAAACCCTAAACCCTAACGCAGTTTCAGGTTCCGCTCGAGGCCCTAGGCTTCTTTGGGCTGAGATCCTTCGAAGACCGCGCGTCTCCCAGATGTTGGGGCTCGGGGCTTAGGGTTTCGAGAAAACTCCCTGAAAGAAGCTCGCCAAATTTTAAAAAATCTGTTGGGCTTAGGGTGTTGCGCTGCAGATATCTAGGGCGCCGGTTACTAAGTTTTCGAGGTTCTGGGCTCGACGCAGGTTCGGGTTCAGGCGCAGGGTGCCCGAGAAATCGGTTTAGGGGGGTTTAGGGTTTAGGGGGGTTTAGGGTTTGGGGTTCAGGGTTTGGTGGGGTTTCGGGGTTTAGGGTTTAGGGGGGCTTAGGGGAGTTTTGGGGTTTGGGGTTTGGGGTTTATAGGGCCTAAACTACACGGTAAGCCAGGGAGCTGCCAGAAGCACGCATCGCGAGTTGACTTTGGCACCATCCTCGCAGAATGCTCGTGGCCGGGGTAGAAGCAGCGATAAACATGACACTGAAAGGACACTTTAAAGGTGAGCTTTAAAACATATATGTAAAACCCTATGCACCGACAAAGACACTATTCATGGCCATGTACTAGAATGCTGTGAACCCACAGAAAAAACCAAACTCTCTGGAGACCCTGTTCTTGCTTTGGGTAACTTGTATAAGGGTGCCATAATATTTTGGGGACCTAAAAACACTAAACCCTAAACCCCTAAACCCTAAACCCTAAACCCTAAACCCCTAAACCCTAAACCCTAAAGTTACCTTAATTTAAAGAACTACCTATAAGAAGGCCCCTCGAAGTGGAGGCAGGCCCTGGCCTGGCAGAGCATCGTCGCCCCGGGCAGCGCGAAGCAGTTGCGGGCTTTGGCTTCGGGTTTAGGGCTTAAGGCTTAGGGCTTAGAGATTAGGGTTTAGGGTTTAGGGTTTAGGGTTTAGGGTTTAGGGATTAGGATTTAGGGTTTAGGGGTTTAGGGTGTAAGGCCCAACCCTGGATCTCAAAAAGGCCTAGAGCTCCGATCTAAAACCCTACAGTGCCCCAAACCTCAAAGAGGTGTAGAGAGCGCTAGACCCTAAACCCAAAACCCCAAAACCTTAAAGTTTAGTGCAAGGGTTTCGGGGCTCCAAGTCCAGCAAGATATTTGGGGTCGAATCGCTTCCCGGCACCTTTGACTGGGCCGGGGGCTGCTTCACTCGTAGGACTAACATAGGGGCCTTAAGAATTGCCTATACTGTTTTGGGGGCTCTTTATTAAAAATATAGCATACTATACCATAAAATACCTATTCTAGTCATTAAGGCCCCCTACATTAATGAAGCGGAGCAGTTCGGAGTGCAGCTTCCTGACAAAGAACCCCTGAACATGAAACCGTTTCTGGGCCTTGGTTTCAGGTGGCCTCAGTCTTTACGAAGAGTTTCGGTACCGAGCTCGAGCAGAGAAGTTCGCGGCAGGTCCGAAGCAAGTTCGAGGTCTAAGGGGGCAGGGTTTAGGGGCTTGGGGTTTTGGGGTGTTGGGGTTGAGGGGTTACGGGGTTAAGGGTACTTAGGGGTTTTGAGGATTACAGGTTTAGTGCCCTAAACCCTAAACCCTAAACCCTAAACCCTAGTGGCTTGTAGGGTTTAGCGTTGATAGGACTTGGTATCATGTTGGCGATTCGCAGCTCTACCTCAGCTGGCTAGAGCCCCTAACCCCCACATCCTGAACCTAGGGTTTAGGGTTTAGGGTTTAGGGTTTAGGGTTTAGGGTTTAGGGTTTAGCTAAACTCTAAACCCTAGTTCCTCAACCCTAGGCCTTAATCCGACATAATGCACTCGGTCTCGACAGCTGCGGGAATCCGGACTCGCCCCGAAACCGAACAGGATCCAAAAGAATTCCGCAGTATTTTGTGGGCTTGCCGCTTAGTGACTTAGTGCTCAGGATTTTTGGATGGAAGGTTTAGGAGGTTTAGGAGATTAGGTTTTAGGGATGTTTGGACGTGCCGATTTAGGGTTCGGGGCACGGCATTGGTCAAAAAAAGTCAGATACGCCCTATGTATTCTTCCGACTCTTTTGAATGGCGGTGAGCTGCTACAGCCTGCTACGCAGAGCTTGCGTGAGGCTCTGCATGTCAGCTTCCTGGTCACGTAGGCCGACAGGACGCAATTGCAGGTATATGGCACCACATTCGGAAGCTCAAGAGCTTCGTCATCACTTCTGACGCCCCCTACGAAAGAAGGGGACCCCTCACAGTGTAAGGTCAAGTCCAGAAACACCTTCCGGAGCGGGACGTGTCTGGGAATCATGGACCTGGCGGGGAGCATCTGCCGGCAGCCGAGGAATCTCCTCCAGAGACCATCCCCTCCAAACAAATCGCAGCGGCAGGAAGCTACACGGCCTGGGGCTTAGCCTCCACCGCATGCTTTTGTATCTCCTCCCACAAACCCGGATCCACGAAGGTCGGGTGGACCACCAGTAGGTTTCCATCCACGAAGGCCTCGGGTCGCCAGCACACCCATCGGAAGAACTCGGGCTCCACATGCAGCAAGATGAGCTTCTTCCTGGCTTCTGTTTCTTGGCGGGGGGTCTAATGGAGTCACTATAAAGGGCAACGTCTGGGATTCTATAAGGACTTTCTAGTCAAAGAGAGCAAAAAGTTACTCACTCAACGACCAAGCTTCGCATCCTGCCCCCCATCGCCCCCCATCAAGTAGAGAGCATACCCCAAAGCCTTCAAGTACATTGCAATGCCGTATTGCCCCCACTGGCCCGTGTCGTGCCGACTGTCGGACCATGTGCCACCCAGCTCATACTGGAAGAGTGGAAACATCTGCCTGTTTGTCTCCAGCCCCATGCCTCGAATCACATTGGGCTCTTTGCCTTCTACATCGATCAGGACATAGTTCACCTCGTCTTCAAGCACCATAGCCGCGAGCAGCGACGAAACCCAGCAAGATCTAATCATCAACACATGTAATCTCAAACCTGGACAGACGAAACCCCTAAAGCCCCTTGGCACTTGCAAAAAATCCCAAGCCCCTTGGCACCATCGATGTCCCATTGCTGGCCTGGCTCTTAAGTCCCAGTTCCAGGAGAAGGCCGGCTAAGGTGACCGTTTCCACTGTCTCCTGGGTTTAGGGCTTAGGGTTTAGGGTTTAGGGTTTAGGGTTTAGGGTTCAGGATTTAGGAATTTAGGGTTTGGGAGGTTAGTGTCTTTGTGTTTCGTCTTCGGGGTTCAAAGTCTCGCGGCTCCCTGCGGTCCCTCTGGAACCATCAAGGCACCCATCGAGGTGATCTAGAACACCTAGACATTTCTAAACCCCAAGCCCCAGTAACCTAAACCCTAAACCCTAAACCCCAAGTCCCCACTAACCCGCAGCAGTCGGATCGTCTTCTAGGGTTCAAAGATCAGGCTACTAAACCCTCAACCCTCAACCATAAGCCCCAAATGCCAAACCCTACCAACCCTAAACCTTGAATCCTAAACCCTAAACTCCGAGCTCCAAGCCCCAAGTCCCCCACTCCGAACCCTAAACCCTAAACCCTAAACCCGAAACCCTAAACCCTAAACCCTAAACCCGAAACCTAAACCCTCTAAACCCTCTTCACCGTCTCCTCGAGCTGCGGGGCGTTCCGCCAGCGACCCGTCGCCTCGTACAATCCTGCCAACTCCACACCTGCCAATGCAGAGGGTTTACAGGGGTTTAGGGTTTAGGGTTTAGGGTTTTAGGGTTTTGGGTTTAGGGTTTAGGGTTTCGAGTTTTAGGGTTTGGGGTTTAGGGTTTAGGGTTTGGGTTTTAGGGTTCAGGGTCGATAGAAATGGTCAAGGGTGTGGGTGCCGAGAAGTTTTGGGCGCCGAGAAGTTTTGGGCGAAGCTTCTCTTTTGCACCTTCCATGCTGGGGCTTGGGGGCTGCTGTTGCACCTTGCATTCCATGTTTCTGGGGCTAAGGGCTAGGGGGCTGACCTGGTTTCGCTGAGTGCTCGTCTTCGGAGTCGAAATCATAAGGATACATTTCGTTATCGACGGTGTGTCGGGCCCAGGGATATTTTGTTTGCTTTCTGGTGCGTCTTGGTTTGTTTGGACAGGCGGCGCAAACATCCAACTTTCAGGGTTTAGGGTCTTTCAGGGTGAAGGGGAGGCATGTGGGGCAGCGTAGGATTCCGGGCTCCAGGGCTTTAGGGGCTTGCAGGTTTTGGTGGGACTTAGGCTTCAGCGCTGTGACCAAGCGGTCTATAGAACCCTGTTTACACCTACACAACCCTACCAAAGACCTGAAAACACCCTCAAAAACGGTTTTTCATGCCTTAGGCCGATCTGTCTCACAGTCTGAGCAACCGCGGCTTCAAGCGAGAGGCCTTCTGCAGGAGCTGTGATGCGAAAAGTCTGCACCTTGTCCTGGGTTCTTGTAGGGTTCATACAAGGGCTTTAAAACGGGTTGCTTTTGTAAGTTTCTTGTAGAACTCCATTGCTTGACTTTTGGTAATAGTCTGTGTAGTTGTTATACCTCTATTACATAAACTCAAAGGCAAATTCCTCCAACAGGAGCCAGGTATCCGACCACCCCCTCCTGTGCACAGTGACCCAAGGCGAATCTTTGAAGCGCTTTTGTTGCTGCTCAAAAAGCTTCGGCACAATCTCGAAGATGTGCATTCGAGCTCTGGGGCATGCAGAAAGTACGTTGCTGGTGGACTGGCCTTTATTGGCGCCTGCCAGAAGCACCAAGGCGTTACGAGGCCCGTCTCCACATCGATCTTGCTTGGCGTACCAGCTCATGATAAGGTGGGATGTGGTGAAGTCCGCCTTGTTTCCAAACTTCTCCTCGGCTTCAAACAGCACAAAGAGGGAATAGGACGCCGGAGTCCAGAGCAAGTACTTTCAAACTACACGCCTGACAAAAAGAACGGCTTCAGGACCAGCAGACAAACTGAACCCTAAACCCTAAACCCTAACCCTAAACCAATAAAGCCTCCTGAAGCATGGTACATCTAAGACCGTTGTGAGACCTTTGGAGGAACCTCTGGAGCACTTAAGGGCCCCAACACTGCCTAAGTGCCCCTAAACTCAAGCCTCAGTCAAATCCTAAGCCCTAAAACCTAGACCCCAAACCAAAAACTCAAACCACAGTCCTTGTTCTGGCGGTAGTAATTTGCTTGACCGATGGACTGACCCGACCATACCTGGTGCACCGTCAGGGCCTCCAGGGTTGGGATTTAAGGGTTTGGGATGTCGGGCTTCGGGTTTAGGGTTTAGGGCTTTCGGGTTGAGGCTTTAGGGCTTTCGGGTTGAGGCTTTAGGGCTTAGGGTTGAGGGTTTAGGGGTTAGGGTTCAGGGCTTACGGTTTAAGCTTAGGGTTGAAGATCCCGGCTCAGGTCCTCCAGCTGCTCAATATATCCATCCAGGCTTCCCAGGGACGCCCCGGTTGTCGCGGACATCCCCCATGTCCTTACATTGAAGGATGCTGTAGGGGTGGCGGCTGGAGGGTTAGGGTTTCAGGTTGGAACAAAGGAGGCTTCATCAACCAACACGAAAATTGCCTGCCTCCTGCTTGTAATTGTTAATGGTATGGCAATCAGTCCAAGGTTGTTGGTGCATCTGCGATCCTCGAAAGACTCAATATACGTACAATCTCTTTTTGATCGCAAAGCACACATTCCTCAAAGTACCATTAGTCTTCCTCGGCCTGATTCCCAAACAACTTTCCCAAAGCCAAGTTGAATCGACAAAGTTAACAGACAAACTTTACCTCAAAGGGAGGGCACAGGATATGCTATGGTTCTGGACATTACTGCCGACAACCATTCCGTTTTGAAAATCCAAGTCCTTGCAACAAGGGCTTCGGCAATCTTTTCACGAAGTCTGAGGTCTGTATCTGTCCAAGGGGCACCGGCGTCGGCGTAGTAGAAACGCCCACGACATCCGCTTCTTGGGTTGCATTTGCGAGGCCCCAGAAGGATCGCCCCGATTGGGTTGAGGAGCCTCGGGATGTTAACAATAAAACCCCCTGATAGTTCCTCTGAAGTTTCAGGGCTGAAGGTCCAGGAGTCTAGGACCTAACAAAAGATAACAATAACAGTAACAACAACAGTGATAATTATGATCAATATATCAGTAGTATAAATATTTGTAGCATTAAATAACAATAGTCATATTCATAGTAAAGTAAGATAACAGAAAAAATTTGGGCTGTGAATCCTAACCAACAAACTCTACGACCCGCGGCCCCGAACCTTGAATGATGTTTCACGCCCGAAACCCCCAAACCGATAAACGCCTTTTGGCACAAGGAAGGTGTTCCAGGCGATCGTGGAGACTGTGACCCCAGCGCAGAACGTCAGGAGTTCTCGAAGCGGCATCATCGCATCAGCTGTTTTGTGAGGTTTCGACGGGCTTTCATAAGGCCTTGTAAGGGCTTATAAGGGTGTACAAAGGTTTTTCGGTTTGAATGGTTATCGCAGCTTGCGACAAAAACTTCACGGACTGTTGCTGTTCTGATTTGCCTTCTTCATAACATTCTCATGACTTTGCCACATGTTGTCATCCAACCGGATTTTGAGCATTCCCAAAACTTACTCCCCAAGAACCACTCCTGGTTGTAGAACCGGGTGCAAGCACTCTGTCAAAAGCTCACACACACAGTCCATGAACTTTGCCGGTTGGACGAGAAGGCACATGATTGAACCGCATGCATCATTTCATGTTGCCTGCTTGGCACGCGGAACGTACGTTGCAAAGTCGAACCTGGGCGGTGTTGCCGGGCGCACTGTCCAAGCTTTCCAAAGCACACATGTCCTACCCAAACCAGCGCTTTAGCCGGAAAAGTCGTACATGGAAATGCAGAAGCTGCATGCGAGGGCTTTTCTTCAGAGGAGGGCTTCGGAAACTCACGAAACTTCTCTAGCCGCCAACTTCGTCTACAAAAATGGGACCTCTCCGCCTGTTCTCAAACCAAACTGGCCGTGCAACGGCTAAATTCTTCAAGTTCGGTTCCTACAAAACAAGCAAACAAATACACAAAGCAGCGGTGAAAACCAGGAGCCTGTTCGCAAAACCACCACAAAGCCTGCCGGGTGCACAGTGCAAGTTAGCAATTGCCTTTGCCTTCTTTAAAGGTCGGATTTTGGGGTTGTAGGCAAATTTGACAAGTGTTGTGTGGTCAAGTTCTGAAGCAGCTGAGCCGGACTTAATACTGCACTGGAAATGCAAGAAGTAGTTTCTTATCATCGCTTGCATGGTCCTCGAAACAGTTTTTTCTCTGCATGTGACCTTCAATTGAACGCATGTGCCCTGCTCACAATTTTAACATCTTTAAGAGGATGATCATAAATTTTTAGTGCCAAGACACCATGTCCACGTCCACTGGGCCTCCATTACAAATGTCCGACCGACTCAGGGAAGCCTATATGTTTTGGGCACAACCTACACAAACCTTTTAAATTGTACAATCGAAAATTTCCACAAGAATCACAGGCAAAACGAACACTGGAAGTTTCGACATAGAACCTTTCGAACATGGCAAAGGCCGACAGAAGGGTGCAAAGCGAAGCAACATCCGGTCATGAAGTTTTTCCAACTGCAGGTCAAGCTTTTTGGTAAGGCAGACAAGAAGCAAGAGCTCAAAGTAGAAGCTTCAGAAGCAAACAAGAGCTGAGAAGGAGGAGAAGCCGGATGAGAAGGTGCTTAAAGAGCAAGATTTGCTTTCCTTCCAGAATTTTCGGCATCCATTCCGCTTTCTAGGAAGGGTGTTCCAGCTCCACTCTTTAGGCTACGAGGCTGGTTTTGAGACACAGTGGGGGAACACTGATGTGTTCATGCTTTCCGTTTTGCTTGCAACCCTGGGCTCGTGCGACGATACAAGTTTCAGCATTGTTTGCCCCATGCCTCTCTCTGGGGAGGGTGTTGTCACTCCCACTTTGTGGTCGCTACAGGCCTTGTTTCAGACCTAGGTCAGAATTCTGTCATTTGAGGGTCTGCCGATTTTGAAGGCTGGAGGCCGCAGGGCCTGCAATCGTAGGGGCTCTAAAGTGCTTGCAAAACGCCCGCAAGTTGCTCCAAAGGCACCCTGAGGACCCGCG
>CAJNDV010035559.1:0-14213 GCA_905221635.1 Symbiodinium sp. CCMP2456
GCAGCAGCAAGGTCCAAGAGGTCAAGGAGAGGCTTGTAGGTTTTCGCAGGTGCGAACCGCCACCGCCACCGCCACCGCCACCGCCACCGCCACCGCCACCGCTGTCCGAGCCCTACTGTGGGCCGTCGGTGGCAACATGTCTTGCCCCCAGGCGATGGCTTCAGCAAGGGGATTTACCACAGCAGGTGCTCAGGCCATTGCCTTCATTCGTAAGCTAAACCCCCGCCCGCACTTCATACCAGGCATGCTATTGTGGAGATTTGTGCTGTCGGGCTGGGCTCGCGCTCAGGACCAGCACGATTGCCCAGAGTTCATGCATCACTTAATTGCGAAGATTTGTCCCCAGGCGACGGCTGGGGATTGGAGCGCACGCAGGCTGGAGGATCACGGGCTTCGTGAGACTGAGGAGGCCAGTTGTGATCAGGCATTAACCCTCGAGTTGCCTGCAGGGGATTGGCTAAGCGCCCAGCTCATGCTTCACAATTGGCATCTACAGTCTTCGGTCCATGCACTAAGGCGCCCACCGATGATTTTGCTGTTACAGCTTTCCAGGTACTCGTTCGGGCCCGAGGGAGCCAGGAAGAATCATGCCAGCGTCAGCTGGCCCAGAGTGCTCAATCTCCCATGTTTTGATGCTGATGGTATTGAATCACATAACGTCACCTACACTGTTGAAGCCGCCATTCTTTACCATGGCCAGAGCACTCACTCGGGACATTACACAGTGCTCCTGCACCAGTTCCTCAGGCGTAGACTGGCTCTGTGATGACGGGGTTGAGCCGAGGCGACTCACACCGGATTCCACACTTCTAGATGGCCCTAGATTCCGCTCATCCGAAGTGTATGTACTGCTATGCAGGCGTGGGGACACTCCCCACTCTCCCTAGGCAGGCGCCCTTTGTTCTCAGACCTGACTCGTAGTGTATGCTTGTCAGGTGGCCGTGGAGCCTGGGGGTTCCACCGCGGGACCGCATCATTGCAAATTCAGTGTGCGGAAAATACCCAATATTCTCCACCTCGCCTGTCTGCCTGCCTTGCCTTTCCTTGTCATGTGTGTCACGTTCTGCACATGACATTTGCAATCCGGTTGTTTCTGTCATGCCCTGGCTCACCTCAGAGGCATGTACACATGTTCCCGTCTAAGCCTCCTGAAGTCCCCGATGAGGTCTGGGAGCTGGAACTGCCTTCCATTTTGGGCCCGTCACACCCCAGGTTCCGCGGTCCGCCGGAGACACCATCACCGCGTAGCCTAGTCTCGGTTGGTTCCGGGGATAGCTCTCCCGCCACCCTTAACCACAATACCGAGGCCTCGACGCAACCCGGCCTCAACGCATATACTCAGGAGCTCGCGGCTTCATCCTCTTCTACATCGGCCGATACGCCGTTTCTGGAATGGAACGTTCCCACAGCTCACCGTGGATGTTTATAATGGAGACATGCACCCGACACCCACTGCTCAGGACCCCGGTGCGGAGCAGCTGGCGCATTCCATCCTGCAGCGTGGCTTCGCTACATTCGGGCACATCTCCGAGCTGCTGGACCTGCTCCCGGAGAAGACTGCGGCTAAACGCAGACACCAACTTTGCCTTGGAGAACATCAGCAGAAGTGCTTCTCCACTGGAGCTTACACGTTTGCCCATTCCACCGGTATCCAGCTCACTGCATGGTCACCCCCCAGGACGACAATGGTTCTCACCGGCATTATGAGAGGCATGTGCCCGGACGCGATCTTTGCCTCATTGGCGCTGCAACGCAACATCCAGCTACAGGCACATCGTGACACTGGGAATCAACCTGGCCTTCTAAACACCATCGTCCCCTGCTCTCGATGGGTCGGGGGCTGTCTATGGGTACAGAATGAACATGGAGCCCATGCATTGGACCAGGACTCCGGACCGGGCACTATGTACCGGGTGCAGCTCCCTTACATCCAGTTTTCGCCGCTCTGCACTCATGCCACTACACCGTGGACACAAGGCGATCGCACTATCCTCATCGGCTACACCCCTCGTCATCTGCACAGGCTCTCTGCTTCAGATCGGGTGACACTGGCAGGATTGGGATTTAACCTCCCTACGGAGTGCATGAACGAGCCCACGAGAGACCTCGTTGATGACTGAGCTGAGCTGAGCTGAGCTGAGTCGCCATGTAGATATGTATATGAGCTATTGCGCATGCTGTGAAGGCTACAAATTTTTAGCTACCCTTTTCTATTATGCCCCTCGTCACTCGTGACGAGGCTTTGAGCCCTAGGTACGCACATAAGATGCGTGTTGCCACAGTGCAACCGGTGACGATGTCGCTGACCTCTCTGACCTGTCGCATTGCCCGGATTCCCTGGCTGCGGTTCAAACAAACCGCCACCGCCACCGCCACCGCCACCGCCACCGCCACCGCCACCGCCACCGCCACCGCCACCGCCACCGCCACCGCCACCGCCACCGCCACCACCACTGCCACCACCACCCACCGCCGGCGGCGATGAACCACCGCCACTGCCACCGCCGCCGCCACCACCACCACCACCGCCACCACCACCCCACCACCACCACCACCGCCGCCGCCACCACCACCACCACCACCACCACCACCACCACCACAAGAGGTGTCAAACTCAGGTACCGCTGCAGCAAGTGGCACGATCGGTTCCGCACTAGTTTCGCGTAAGTGTTGTAGCCAGCTCTAGGCAAGGATTCATGGCACATGCACGCTGAGCTGCGGCAAGTGCTTACAGACAGAGGAATCGCGTGTTGAGAAACTGGTAAGAAGCTTTCCAGAGCCCCTGTACGAAACCATGAATAGACCCTTGAGAAAAATCTATGGAGCCCTGCTTTCGAGAAACAGTTAGGAAGACATAGGAAGCCTTTCTAGAACCCGTCAAACATGCCTAATGAACCACCCGAAGATTTCTTCATCTTCGAACTTGAACAGTTATGTAATCTTGCCGCCGGGAAAGTTTCACGATGGTGTTGCGAAAGTTAACTTTTCTCTTCGCGAAGAAGGTCATTCTGAGATGAAGGTTTGTTGATCAACATCCATACTTGACTGCAGGTTTGGAAGCCTTGACGCTGTCAACTGGCGACCCGCCACAGCTGGCCATTGTACTATTGCACCACGGCTATGGCGTTTGCCGACAGTGGACCTTCGCAGATTCCCGCCTCCCATCGCACACTGAAGGTTATCTTTGGCCACGCTGCCAGGATTCCTGGCAGCCGCAAGTTATTATGCTGACTGGAGCACCCTGGCACAAGTCAGAGTTTGGCCTAGTTGTACCGACACCTCACCGATACGCCGACAGCTGCGGACAGCTGCCCAACCGTTACGTTCTGAAACCATGCCCCCATCAGCCCTGAATCCAGAAGTTGACCTTCGATCTCACATCTTTGGGCGTTGATCGAGGGGTTTGAGTCTCCATGGGCCTATAGGGAGGCTCTCGGGGTTCGGTTGTATACACACACACATAGAAATAAATAAATAAATAGATAAATAAATAAATAAATAAATATATATATATATATATATTTTATTTATTTATTTACTTACATATATGTATATATGTATATACAAACATGCATACTATATGTGTGTGTGTATGTAAATATATATATATATATATGTATCTTGGTTGTTAATTGTATATGTCAGTATATGTGCTACCCCCCCATCATGGATCTACCGTTGTCGTTTTGTGAAGCCAAAACCATCTGATACGCATGTATGAGACGAAGCGGCATCGGCGTGTACTTGGAGTTGTCAGATGGTGACATTGTAGGGACAATGTGACAAGGTGGTGGGAATGGAGTTCATTAAAGTATTGTCTTTGTTCACACATTCGCTTCTTCTACCCACAAAACCTGCGCAGGCTTGGTGAGTTTTGCCGCGAGATCAGAATGAACGACGTCTGTGCAAGCAGACCTCACCATGACATATTGAAGTTGCGTAGTCAGCGGAATAGTCCTTGTCCATCATGTCTTCGTCACCGTTCACACCGACTTCTAACATAATGCTACTAAGCGATACACAGTGTCTCTTGGTTGACGCATGTCGTTCCAACAGCACCAACGCTTCCTATGCATAACCGGGTACATGTGACAGAGTCACGAAATACAGTATTGAAAAGCTTCCAAGCAGCAAAGCAAGATCACATCCAGTTTGAGCATCAATGTGTGTAATGAGTTTCGTATGTCTCTGCCCTTTACAATACTCGTGTCAAGGTTCCAGTCATCAGATGTCCGGTTTTAGAGTCTGGATTGTCGGAACAGCTCGTACTGGAACTTGTGTTTGAATTCATGGCCCGACGCAAGTTCCAACCAAACGCACGATATAAGCCGGTTTGCAGACCAAACCCGTTCCTTAAACCGTATTTGCGAGACGGTGAGCATCATATTACACGAGCTCTCAGCACAATCGCGGCTCAGTTTGAGTCTCCTCTCGGCGAGTTCTGTACCCAAAAGACAAGATGCAGAGTCATTCCAGTCCAACCTCAATACTCACAATAAGGTAGCGGGTGATGGCCGCAAACCGCCGTATCGAGATGTTCCTAAGACGCCAATCAGTGGAAGGCGAACCCATCGAGAGGTCCCTTAAAAACGAAAAACGGTATTCTCCAGCTCCGAAAAAGGCTCTCCAAGGATGGTCATTTTTAAACATACCACTACCACTAATTACAATCGCTACCTCCTACTCGTACTACAAGTGGTACCCAAGATCCTTGGGGTAGGGTTCACAAAGCCACAAGATGATAGATCCATGGGGGGATACCATACATATGTATATATAGACGGGCGCGGGATTCAAGACGCCACTCTTTTCCCTCTGAGTGTCTAGAAAGTCCTGATTTTCTTGTGTTTCCCACCTTACTGGGAGTCCTTACAGACTCCACACAAGTTCTGCTCCGAGAAAGCCTTCCTGTTGTTTTTTGACTACAATCCTACGAAATTACCTATTAGCTCGGCTCCTAAATACGGCCGAACATTTAAGACGCCCATGGACGGTTGGCACCTTTCTCCGACAGAATGACTCGATGCCGGGCGCGGGGCCGACTGTACAGATTTCAGCCTAACCAACTGGTCTTATGGTAAACACCCGATTCCGGAAACAAATCGCCCTTAAACAGCCGAAACCTGTGTGCTTTGTTATTAAAACCAAGGTACGTCTTAAATCCCGCGCCCGGCTATATATATATATATACACATATATATATATATATATGTATGTATGTATGTATGCATGTAATTATGTATAGTATATGTATGCAAACACATACACACCACGCATACTTGTTGTTCGTTTGAAAGCAGCCTTGAGGTTCATTAGGCGGCCGCAGGTACATGCATAGATTGAGTTGATAGGACGATCGCACCAAAACGGGGTTTTGACGATGGCTCAGGTGAAGCCCGCAGCCTGAGGTGGAGCTTCGCAGCACTCGGGGTGGGTTTCAGCCTGCTCCACCCAGGCTCCAAGCAGCATGCAGGTTGGCAAGTTTTCACGGCTCCATATGCGTTTGATCGAAAGGACGTGTGCCGTCAGTGGGTGAAGAAGGCGAGGGTGATTGGGCACATCTCACGGATGGGAGCCTTGGCCTTGGACGTGTAAGGCCAGTGTCCGTGAGTTACAGGGAGAGTCAGCCTGTCGGTGTACGACTTCCGCGTTCATGGAGGCGTCATGTCTCCAATCAGAGGAAGAATGGGTTTTCTGCTTTGACATGTTCTAGAAAGAGCTTGTCGGGCACAGAAGGCTCCTTACCGTTGCGCATGCTGGGCAAAGGTTGCTTGCACCGACGACTTGCAAATTTCCCGTAATGAAGGACAAACGCTACAGACAACATCCACAGCACCCATCATGTTCTTGATACTGAAGACGAAAGCGACGAATGTCAGGATGTTTTTGATGATGATGATGATGATGGTGATAATGATGACGGAAGCGATGATGATGGTGATAATGGGGATGACGGTGATGATGGTGGTGATGATGATGGTCACAATGATGTTGATGATGATAATGGTGATGTTGGCGATATGTTGATGTTGCAATTGCCGCTGCTGCCGCTGCTGTTGCTGTTGCTGTTGCTGTTGCTGTTGCTGTTGCTGTTGCTGTTGCTGTTGCTGTTGTTGTTGTTGTTGTTGTTGGTACAGACAAAAATAGCAGCCTGTAACTTATGCTATCTAAATAGAAGCGATTCGGAATGCTTCCGGTGACTCCATAGGTTGGCTGTAGAGCTTGCGGGAATGCGAACCATGGCCTTGCACTGCATCTGCCGCATGATAAAATGCGGTGTGGTCTGGGTGGTTGTTGTAAATGCTGGGGGGGGGGGTGGACGGGAAGGTCAAAACAACAGACTGGGCTCCAGTTATTGTTTCTAGCAGCAAATAGGGACAGAGTGCCCGTTGAAATCAGGACTTTGTCCCTAACTCTAGAGCCCCGTCTGCTGTTTTGACATCCCCCTCCCTTTTACACAGCCGCCTACATTACACCACATTTCAATCACAGGTAAGGCGGCTCTAGAAAGCTATTGTTTCAGAAGGGTCATGAGCTTTTGCTGGGCCGTAGTAGAAGGCGTTTAAGGTGCTTTAGAATGAAGGTTTTTCACGTGCGGTAGCAGGGTTTAGATGGTTTAGCAGGTTTTCTGAAGGGTATCGGATTTTCAAGGGTTTTCATGGGATTTCAATGGGTTTGACGTAGGATTTAGGAGCGGCTTTAATTGGAAATTTGAAGAGTTTTTGTTTGAGATTTGGGATTCTGGATGGTTTTCCATGGGATTTCGAAGGGGTTTAACTTATTTTGGAAGGATTTTGAACGGCGCAATGGGATTTTGAAGGGTTTGTATGGTTGGAAGGGTTTTGGTGTTATTTAGGCATTAGGGTTGTTTTTTCGTTGCTGTTGCTGTTGCTGTTGCTGTTGCTGTTGGTCATGGTTGTGGTTGTTGTTGTTGTTCTACCAGCTCAATCGGCCGCGAACTTGTAGCCGTCGAAGCACCACAGGAAAGCTTGTGGAGGGCCCCACCTTTGAGATCGGAACAGTTCCCGGGCTCTTCAACCACACTTGTTTCTGTAGTGCAGGCTGCGCATGTTACTTTGTGCGCCTGTGAGGTAACTTCCGGATGCGCATGTTAGTTTCGTGGTGATACAGGCAAGCCGATCAAAAGGATAAACCTGGAGCTTGCCCGGTCCCAAATCCGGAGGAAGCACAATCTTGTTAAACAAATGGGCTGGGCATTAATCTTTATGCTCAGGGCTGCTCAAGGTTTCTATTTTTGTGCTGCCCACCTCCATGTCTCCATCGACCTCCATGCCTCCATCCCATTGCCGATGCGGTTCTTTTCCTATGCTCATGGGTGTTCCTCTTATGCCCGAGGTTTCTCCATCTTCTCCATCTATGCTATCGGTTGCTGTTTTTATGCTAAGCTGGCTTTTTTTTTATGCTGACTCGTCTCCTGCTTATGCTCCATGGGCCAGGTGGGACGAGGGGGGGGCTGGGTTCCACTGAGGGGGGGTTTTGGCTTAACTTAGTCATGCCTGACTTGTTTTTGATGCTGGCCGCAGCATAAGAGAAAAGCCATTGCCCATTAAAAATACGTTGCCAAAGGCAAATCCGTGTGTGAAAGACACGGAGACCCAAGTCCTGAAGTCATCGTTGTTTTATATCTGTCCATGAGGCTTTGGGGCATGTGCCCAACAAAGAGAGCGACCTCCACACCAACATTGGCAAAGCCATTGAGCGTTTGGAAGGCCTTGTGCTCAGTGTCATCTTAAGGTCTGCAGATCCTGGGATGCCTCATTGCAGGTCGCTACAAGCCGCCGTGCCGGCTCCTTTCTGACATCTCTCCTGAGGAGAGATTGTCTGGCAAAGTAGTTCGAGTCGATGCTTTAAAAGCTGGGAAGTTGGTGCGTCTAGAGTACAGCCTAGGCGGGCCAACGCTGCTCATTTCTGCTTTTGCCCAGATGGACGAAGTCCATCCTGTTGGTGCCATGAGGCACTTTTCGGTCGGCTGGCGCTGGGACTACCAGGACCGGTGCTACAGTCCGACGGCTAGGTACCTTAGCGAGGGCTAAGGCGTCTCGCAGAGACTTAAAAAACTGCATCTGACGTACCAGTGAGATAGCTTTGCAGTTGTACTATGCACGTCAGGACTTATCTATTCAGGAAGAATACAATCAACGGTCATGCAACCTGAGCTCTGAGAGAGAATGGAACTCTCATCATATGTTTCCATCACTTTTGCGTTACATGTGTTGTTTTCACGTATGTTGTAAGAGGCTTTTCGCAACTTGGCAGTTGCCTATGGATTACCCATATAGATTGTTAAAAAAGACAAAATATTCAGTCTTTTTATATAAAAATATTTGGAAGAGATTCAAAACTCCATACAACTGCTGTTTTAAAATCTTTTTAACTCTAAAGGCTGGAAACACTGAATATCACTTCCTATGGAGTACCCATATAGATCGTTTCAAAAAATAGTATTTAATAGTTTTGTATGAAAATCTTTGGAACAGATTGAAAACTCCATACACCTGCTGTTTTAAAATCTTTTTAAGTCTGAAGGCTGGAAACACTGAAGAGAAACTTTCTATGGAGTACCCATATAGATTGTTTTAAAAAAGTATTCAGTAGTTTTGAATGAAAATCTTTGGAAGAGATTGAAAACTCCATACACCTGCTGTTTTAAAACCTTTTTAAGTCTGAAGGCTGGAAACACCGAAGAGCAACTTCCTATGGAGTACCCATATAGATTGTTAACGTTCTCAAGTATTCAGAAGTTTTATATGAAACACTTTGGAAATCATCGCAAACTTTCGTCTATATGCTATATATTTGATACACAGAGCAAAGCTCTACGCCAAAGAGACTCTCATTAGTAGTAGTAGTAGATAGTAGTAGTAGTAGTAGTAGTAGTAGTAGTAGTAGTAGTAGTAGTAGTAGTTGAAGAGCATCTGCACCGAGCCCTTCAGCTGACGATGACATAACCCGCCTGCGACTTCTCAGAAGTATCGTTCCAGCTTTATCGGATGATCCCCGAAGGGGCCCAAGCAGCCATGGAACGCGGGCGAAACCCTCAGAACTTTTCCACACACAGCAAAGCGGTAAAGTAGGGCTTCTGTGCACACCTACTTATGGCCTACAGCCTGCTTTACTTTAGCACATGTCACGTGTGCTGCACGAGCTCTCCGAGCCATCCGTCTGCAGCCACAACAAGGTCCTGAAAGGCGCAGGCTCCACCTGTGCTTCTATACATAAGGGGGCTTTCAGGCTTCAGCACCCCTCCTTGATGCTCCCGCAAGGGAAGCCATCACACATGGGTTTCCGAGCTGTCCTCGAGGCATTGCGCAGTCCATGGCAGTCTGGTCGCAAGTGTATGCGATCTCCATTCGGACTCACGAACAGATCATTTTCCCACGGTTGTGTCACGTAGCGAATAGTTGGATCCACTGTAGAAGTCGTGATAGACCCCTTCGGCAGCTCAGGCTCCGGATCTGTCTGAACTGCTCTGCTCCAGCGCTCAGGCTGAAACCTCTCTGTGCTTGGAATAGAAGGCCTCGAGGAACTCGTAGTCGAAGTAGCGTCCCCTGACTGTAGATCCTGTAGTCCCATCCTGGCCTGGAAGTGCTCGGTCTTGAGCCTGGTAGCGGCCTATCAAAGCATTCAGTCTCGCTTCCTGCTCTATTGATCGCTCCTCCAAGCCCAACAACATCAACAGCTCCTTCCCTTCAGCCTTGGACAACCTTGATGTAGAAGTCGACGAAAACATCTTCAGTTTAACTGCCTTCTTGACACCTCCAGCAGCCCGCTTGCTCCATTCTCAGAAGAAAATAGTGGTCACCATCACCAGCAACACTGCAACCCAAAGTTCATGCTCTGAATCCACAGCAGTGTACATCTCACGGCTCCCAGTATCACTTCCCCAGGCTACAGCAACCAAACCCAACCCCACTAGAACCTTGGTACACCTACTCAGCGTCCCTTCATGCTGGTTGCTTGTGGCTGTTGTGCAGGGTATGGTGGCTTGTGCTGCTGTAGAGGCTTGTGCTGCGGACTCCCACTCACCACTGACCTTTGCGATCCTCACCTTCTTGACTTCAGGCTGGGTGCCCCCTTTGTAGAAGCTCCAAGCCTGCAGAAGCTTCCAGGCCCGGTCTGAAGCCAACTGCTTGGTCAGCCCATCAGCCAACTGTTCAATGAAGGATTTACATCCCCCGCGCTGACTCCTGAGGGCAATCTGAGGAGAGGCCGGAACCACACCATTCACCAACCCTCCAACAGACCCATATGTCACGTCAGCAGACTGCGGCAGTCTTTCCTGCTCAGTGGCAACGTTTGGGCTCATCACCTGAAGAGCATCTGCACCGAGCCCTTCAGCTGACGATGACATAACCCGCCTGCGACTTCTCAGAAGTATCGTTCCAGCTTTATCGGATGATCCCCGAAGGGACCCAAGCAGCCATGGAACGCACTTGTTTCGCTTCTCCTAGCCACAATATTCTTTCTCCGGCCACATATTCGGCCAATAACTTGTTTCGCTTCTCCTATCCACAATAATCATTCTCCGGCCACATATTCGGCCAATAACTTGATTCGTCTTACTCCGGTCGTAGTAGTAGTAGTAGTAGTAGTAGTAGTAATCATACTAGTAGTAGCAGTAGTAGCAGTGTCGCAACAACAGCAGCATGCACCACAACAGCTGCAGCGCAGAGCAATGCCGCGGAGGGAGCAACAGCAGCAGTAGTAATAGTTATTTTCGGCTGCGGATAGAAGGGAATATCTGGAGGTGGTAGCAGCTATGTAGTAGTGGTACAAGTACTCTTCCTATCGGTAATACTAGTGGCAGCAGTGGTAGTAGTAGTGGCAGTAGTAGTCGTAGTAGTACTAGTAGTAGTAGTAGTAGTAGTAGTAGTAGTTGTAGTAGTAGTAGTAGTAGTAGTAGTAGTAGCAGTAGTAGTGTTAGTAGTAGTAGCTTGCGCATTTGCTTCACTGATGTTTGCCACGACCGCTGCTCTTGGTGCTCGCACGGATCGAGCGGAGCGTTGGGCGGCATGGTGCGGTCCCCAAGAAATCAATACAGGAAACCGCTCCAATAAGCATTTTTCAACGAGGCGTTGCGGCGAGGGGTCTCTGCCAGCGACTCAATCACAGTCAGATGCGGTCCAACGCAAGAGATCGATCCAATAAGCATTTTTCGACGAGGCCAATGTGCCCATGGCTTTCAGGCAGCAGCGACAGCCTGTCAGGGACTCAGTCGGATTCACAACAAGCAAAAACTACAGCAATATCGACTGCAGGCTCTGTGGGTCCCTGTGCCAGAGGCCGTGCGGGCCTTGAAAGAACAGAGACAGAAAGAGAGAGAAAGAGAGAGAGAGAGAGAGAGAGACAGAGAGACAGAGACAGAGAGAGAGAGAGGGACAGTAAGAACGAGAGACAGAGTGAGAGAGTGAAAAGATAGAGAGTAAGAGGGAGAACACGCCACAACAACTAAGACTAAGAGAGAGAGCACGGCAGGACAACGAGCAGGCGTGGACGGCGTGGCACGCGGGCCTTGAAAGAACAGAGACAGAAAGAGAGAGAAAGAGAGAGACCCCCCAACAACCAAGACACCCCGGCCTCCTCCAGCAACGACCCAGCTCCGGCCCAAAAGGCAGACCCCTTCGCACAAGTGAGGGACGGCAGGCGAATCGGCAAAACACGCACCCCTCCACAAGACCCGCAAACTCCAACCACGACAAGCACGACGGAGACCCAGCCCAACAACAGCGGTCACACCACAGCCACCACCACCAGCCCCACAGCAACATCCACCACCACACAACCTGACCACTACAGCCTCATGCAAACTACACCGACCATCCATCCACAGCCACAACCACGGGCCGCAGCTCCCACCCAACATACCGCAGAGCCGGCCGCCACACAGCAAGACGACACCACAGACCAACCGCCACGGCCCAACCCCCACCCACCCCAACCCCCACCACGCCACCACACCACCACCGACCGCATCGAAGCCAGCCTTGTTCGTATCTACCAAGCAGCTACACAACTTTTAGGGGGAGGAGCCATAGCAACCCTAGCACAGTGTGCACTCAGCGACCTCCTCGTCGACAGCCAGACAGAACAAGAGCTCCTTGCACACCTCGAACTCGAGCAGCAAAACAGAAACAACACACAAGCAGCGGGGGAAACACCGGGGGAACAACCCCCAAAAAGACTAAAGCGAGACCCCGACAACACCAGCCCAGCAGCACTGGCCCTGCAACGGCTCCTTGCAAAGGCTCAACGACGGCTGGCCTCTGCCGAGGATCTGCATATCTACATATCATACTATGATATTCAGCATGACGTGGACATCATAATCGCCTGGTTGAACAGCATGCTAACGACCCGGGGAAGTTCCTCGTCCTCCTCGTCGGATGTCGTGCCTCGTGGGGAAGCTCTCGGACGAGCAGTCCGCGATCTGGGCTCTGCACTGCATGGCATCCAGACAGCAGACCGCCCCGAGCACTGGGTACAACTGGCGGAGACAGCCATGTTCCTCGGAGCCATTCAGAGCGGGGAAATGGTGGCTCACCCGGCAGATGTGATGGCAGAGCTGCGGGGGACGTTGACCTCAAACCTCGCCCGCGGGAAAAGGCACAGGTTTACGCGGGGGATTCTCCTTGAGCTCCAGAACTTGCGCACCAGACTTTCAGACTGGTCACCGGGGAAAATCAACACGATCCATGCGGCCCTCCTCCGTGCGCTCGATGATGTCGAAGAGCTGCTCCCCTCCCATGGGGGGACCGAGCCACAACCTCTCCTGGACCGGGGGACACCTCTGGCAAATCCCCTGGCCACCGGGGAATGGTGGCTACATGACCGTCACCATGGTTTGGGCAATGCACCAGCGGGAGAAGAAAGACGCAGCCCCACAGTTGCAGTGGAGAGCGATGCCGAGAGCCTCGTGAGCCACCGACGACGCCGGATGCGAGCCGCCCTACACGACGACTGAGCTCGCACCACGACTTCCTCTGAGCAAACTGAGTGCAGGGGAATGAAGCGCCAATGTAGGGGGAAATACCTCTCTATTACCTCTGACCCCTTTGTCCTATGCCCTTGTCAGCTTATGTCAGACCCACACCCATGCAATACTACTACGTAGATGCCACTCCTCCAGCGCCAGGGGAACAACTGATTTGGACACATGGTTCTCCTCTAGGGGTTCAGTAGTGCTGTGCCATTGTTTTGCAAGAACAAACTGGCCCGGGAAAGTACCTTCTGATCATGCTGCGAAGCCCTTTTACTTCGGGGGAATCCTCCGGGACAACACAAACCCTTCCACGCATGTTACTCCTTCAGGTGTGCAGTAATGCTGTGTCCTTGTTTCGCACAACAGAAGTCCCGTGAGTCGACCTCAGTTCCCCCAGAGCCAGCCAAGTATTTGATAAGGACACATGGTACTCCTCTAGGGGTTTAGTAGCGCTGTGCTATTGTTGTACCAAAACGAGCTGGCCCCAGGGGATAAGTCTCACAAATATGCTACAGAGTCCTCTTTACTCGGGGAAACTTACCTTGGGACCGTGATGAGTCTCTCCCGCATGGTGGTCTTGTCGGTGCATGGTAGTGTGGTGTTCTTGTTTTACACACAGTCTCGGTCCTCAACTGCATGTACCATGATGATCGGGGGATACACAGCAACCCAAAGTATTAGGAAGGACAGAAGCATGCACACCCCTGGAGCCCAAGACGTGCATTGTACGTGTGGTACTCCTGTAGGTGCTCAGGACTGCTGTGTCGTTGTTTGCAACATGCCGCGAGCTCCAGGGGGAAATCGTCATGCAGGTTGTTGCTTGAGGGTCGTGATTGGGGGAAATTTACCTGTCTCCATAACGTCTTGCTGCCAGTGCCTGGGCCTCAGTTTTGTTGTGCAGTTGACGACCCTTCGGTAAACACCCCAAGACTCGGGGGAAATCCTCCATAATTCCGAAAGTCGAGATGACTACCGGGGGAGCTTGCAAAAGATGGAATCCTCCGGATCCTCTACTTCGTACGATGTCTGTTTTAGCCTTCGGATCGGGGGATTCCGCAATTGCAGCTCTGCACGTGTCTTTGAGAGCATACAATCACCTTGCTACGTTAACGTAAACTTGATGGCCTTAGCCTTCTAGGTGATTTATGCTCGTACTTCACTCCCTTGCGCCCAACTAATAAAGTTGGGTGGGCATGATGCCCGGGGGATTTGA
>CAJNDV010035559.1:14313-25626 GCA_905221635.1 Symbiodinium sp. CCMP2456
GCCCCCAGGGCGTTCCACCCTCCAGATATATATAGAAATATATATATATATATATATATATGGTCGCACCCCCGCCCAAGATCCATGTTTGCAGGCTCCATACCGTCTCATGCTTATTTACATATACGTGTACGCTAGTCATAAGTGCGAAAACCACCGTAAATATCGATATAATCGCCTTGTATCCTCGAATACATACAGGATGCATCGATAAATCTGTGGCCGAATTTCGGCCAACAAAAATAACACTGTATGTATTCGGAAAGCCGAAACGACCGGAAGGTATTGAATTTCATGTGCTGTGGTATTCAAAAACCTCGCGTATTTTTGCATTTTTCGGTTGTGAACGAACTGCAACTATACATTACTGATTTTCTTCATAGGTATCCCATCCCCAATGGTCACTGGCCAAGTGGGAAGCGACATGTCCACCCAGGACGCAAGTCATCACCAGACACAGCTGGCAGTGCCAGTTATGTTATCCTTCTTGCTCAAGGCCGTCAGGAGAAGGCTGTGCTTACGAGCCTCTCACTTTTTTGCAAACAGTTTGAGCCTGCTATCGCTAGCAGAAACAACGAAGGCTCATCTCCTCGCTGCAGCTACGTAAAGTCACCCCCGACCTGTGCAGCACAGCACTGCTAGGCGAATCCAGGTACCACAGCTGACTTCCCACCATAGCTTCGCACACGCGATGGGATCGGACCGTGGTCCTGTCATGTGGAGGTCTCTTAACCCTCTCATGTGCTCGTCGGTCCATCAGAATAGCAAACCTGCTCGGTGGAGATGGGAAGGGAGCCTCAATTGCTTGTCGGCCCAATGTGGTGCGGAGCAGCATGGCGTGCATCGGTCAATCGATCGCTCTGAACCCGGGCAACGTCATTCCCATGCATGCTGGATCTTATATGGGTCGGTTTCACATATCTTGTGAATGCTAGTGCGGTTACATGCTCGCTATGCGTGGGGTCCGCTCGTGCAGCGTGCAATTGAGTTGAATTGTTCGTGTTCTCGTTTTTTGTTCTTGTTCTTGTTGCTGATGTTGGTGATCATGATGATGATCGCTTTGATGATGATGGTGATGATGACGATGATGATGTTGATGATGACGATGATGATATTGGCATTGGTGATGACGATGACGAGGATGGTGCCATTGCTGGTTCTGGTAAGACTTCCTGTTCGGAGTGTTGTGTCGGGCTGAGCTTGAGGATCCTGTCGGCTTCGGCAGTTGGGCGCGGTTTGCTGCTCCACTTGCTTTTTGCGTCCTTCGCGCAGGCAGACGCACAAACAGTTTTTCCGTGTTTGTGTGCTTCGGTACGCGAGGGGGGGGTGGCCAAAACAAGTATATAATCCTGATTCTGCACCAGCATCTTCCTCGTCTTCATCATCTCAACCACCACACCCACCTCGTCGTCATCGCCATCAAAATAATGAGCTGTTTCTGCATGGTTTTTGCACCAACACTCGTCACCAGGCCTTGGCGTGCATCGGGCGCTGCTGTCTTGGTGCTGTGCCGAAAGGCCACGTGCCGAAGCAGAGTGCGTGGAGGCCGGTAGCCCTTGCGGTGGCGTTCTGCGCTTTCCTTGGCGATGCGGCAGCAGCACGGATCTTCGAGTCACGCTCACGATGGCTTACCGTGGCCTCAGCAAACTTCCTGGCTGCTGTGGCTTGTGCCAGCTTCCCACAAAGCTCGCGCAGACCTCCGCCTCTCTCAGAGTGGGCCGAAGGCTATGCGGGGCTTCGCGATCTCCGGCTTGGGCGGCAGCGACTGGACTCACGAGACTCGAGAGACTCGCGTCTGCGTGCTGGCGTGGTCGGAGGCCTGCGGCGGCTGAGCGCTCGATTTTTGCCTGCACGCAAAAAGGACTTGCTAGATCCGGCCTTCGTGAACTGCATCCTTGCCGAGCTTTGGCCAAGCCTACGTGGCATGCTGGAGGAAGATGTCGTCAAGGGCGAGTTTCAACAAATTCTTCAGAACGTCACAGCTGCGTTGAAGTTCGACAGGATTTGCCTTGGGCCGGAGCCTCTAAAGGTGCTCTCTCTGTCGATGGTCCCGGCCACCACCACCGAGCGCGCCATCACCATTGCCGCCGAGGTGGAATTCTGTGGCAAGGACCGCATCCGAGCATCGCCCTGACTGCGCCAACCCTAAACCCTGCGCCATACACTACACCGTGAAGTCTTACCACCAACGGCCGTTCCTTTTGGTGCGCGGATGCGAGGACGTGGACCTGACTTTGAGCCTCACGCTGGGCAGACTGGTCGGATTGTCGGTCAGTGTGGCTTAGCTCAAATGGCACTGTCGCAAGATGAGGGTACCGCAAACTCAGCATACTGTGACAGCACAGGGCGGTCGGCCTTGCTTGCAAGAAGTCATGTTGGAAGGTAGTTGTCTGCACTGCCGCTGTTGAGTGGGTTACCAAGGTAAACCGGTTCTCACTTCGAGGATCGCTCCTTCTGTCGTTCCGATATCTGACCCCGCACCTTCCGTAGCTTGGCGGCAGTGCGAACGCAGTCAGCAGATCCGCTACCAGCTCGAGCGCTCTTGGCCTCGAGGCTGACGCAGGGCCTCACCATCGCCTTCGTGAACCCACCGGCAGTGGATTTGAGTTTGCGCACCCCGGCGGGTTCGCTGCCCTTCCTGCCGGAGCGCGAAACTTGGCAGCATCCCTCCACCGAGAGCGGCCAATTTAGGGTTCGTGTGAGCACTTGGTCCGCACTCGCCTGAGGCTCGACAGGCCCTGATCGCTTTGGTCGACTCCACCCTTGCCCGAGATTTGGTGCTGCCGTGGCCCGTCGAAGCGTCGAAGCGACAGGGAGGCCCTAGGCCTTTGCCTGCTCCCACCTTTGCGGCAACCAAGGAATCGCTTGCCGGTGCCTTTCGGCACGCTCTGGCCTCTCGAGCGGCTGCAGCACGCCCGACCCGAGGAGCGGTGAGGGTTCCTGCGATTTCTGACTCAAAGTTTCCATGGCTCCAGGGTGTGCTCTTCTGCCGAGTTCTTGGTGCTTGTGGTGCTGCTGGATTGCAACAAGATTCGATGCATGCAGTACTTCCAGGCCGAAAGCGCAGTATCACAATATCCTCACGCCGAAAAGAACTCGTGGATCCAAAAAATGCTCGTAGACAGGGTGTTGAGGAAGGATGCTAGCAGAGCTTGGAACGAGTCCTCGTATTTAAGGTGACCGCGGAGCGAAACAGCTTTGGTGCTGAGCGCGCCGTCCGCTGCTGCAGCGACCCGAGAGTTGCAGAAGCTGTCACGGGTGAGGTGGTGGATGGTGGTATATGGTGGTGGTATACGGTGTTCGTGCGCTCCGAGGTCTTTCTCTAGGCGCCGCCACTTGGAGATCCGTTGCGGCACACAGTCCCTGGACGGCAAAGAAGTGCGATCCAACCATGCAGCGGCCCCCTCCCGCCCTCCCTCCCTCCCTCTAGCGAAACGCCTTGCGCAGAACCTTGAGGTGAGGATGGCGAACTGATCTGGGATGAGCAGCCCACTTTTGTGGTAGATGCTTTCTCGAGCCAGGTGCGGGAGCTGGATCTGGGGATCTTGGGATGCGCAGCGCCATCTTGCGCAGGAGTTGAGGATCGCGCTGCATGAGTGCCACACCTTCAGTGACCGGCAATCTGGTCAAGTGAAGGCATGGCATGGTCTGGCATGGTCTGGCATGGTCTGGGGCTTGCTGGTGTGCACAGCCGCATAAAGCCGCCATGCCGCAGGCGCTGCCTTTGGAGGAGCTGGTCGAGCGGAGCAAGCACCAGCACATGCCCAGCTGGGCTCTTCAGGCCGGGCCGGGCGGATGCCGCGGATGCCATGGGCCTGACATGTCGTTTGTCTGCTGAGCCAGGCTTCGGCTGGGAGCGCGTCAGGAGGCCTTGGAAGCCCTCAGTGCCCTGGAGATAATGTGCTCAGATTATGCCCTTGAAGCAGCATCACTTCGAACACCCGCCGCGACCCCATGTAATGGCGGCCAGGACACTGGACACTACTAGTACAGGTGTTTCGAGGGCACCCACCCCACAAAATCGCAAAGCCTGCGAAACGGCGGGGTTACGAAACGACCCAGAGCAACAAAGATGTTTTTTTTCTGATACCGCCTGTATGGTTTTTGATTAGAGAACTTCAATAGTTGGGTTTTTGTGTGTTTTTTACAGCAGATCATTGTAGAGTGAACAGCAGAGCCAGGCCCCAGAGCGCTGGGATCCCCGTTGTATCCGTTTCCAAACTTCTATCTCCTGAAGACCAGGGCTTATTTAGGGGTTCGAGGTTTCTAGAGTTTCTGGCTTCAGGGTTTCTGGATGTTCCTGGATTTAGGGTTTTGGTTTTCTTGGTCTAGGGCTAGGGATTCTGGGTTCAGGGGTTTAGGGGTTTTGGGTTTAGGATGGTTTAGGGCTTCTAGGTTGGAGGTTTCTGGTTCTGGACTGAGGTGCTTAGGGTTTGTGGGTGAGGGCTTCCGGGAATGCGGGGTTTCTGCGTTTAGGGGTTTAGGGTTTCTGGGTTTCCGGGTTCAGGGGTGTTCTGGGTTTGAGCAGAAAGTTGAGCAGTCAATGAGTAGTCCATGTTAAGTCCATGCTGTGAAGAGCCCAGATCGAACTCCCCCCCAAACCCTTCATTTTATGCATTCCCGGGGTCCGGTACAAAAAAAGTATTCGGGGGGCGGGGGGGGGGCGGAGAGGGGGGGGGCTGGTACAACGACTTGGGCGTGGGGGTAGACAATGGTATAAAAGTATCAATAGTTTTGGCTTAATTTCTAACACCGACAATCGGGTTCTACAATCGTGTTAAAGCCATAAAAACCAAATATCAATTTTCTGGGATCAGACAACAGAAATATTCGATGCTCGGGGGACGCAGACGATCCTGAGAAGCCGAATTCTGTGGATCAGCCAGGACTTAGTCACTTCCAGGGCTTTGAAGTCAAAATGGTGAGTGTCCCCGCGAGAAGACGCGCAGGCGACGGTTCGGCAGCTTCCTCTGCTCCACCCGCAGCGCACATTCTCGCGTTCTTGCAGTCACGTGCGGGCCGGGTCCGAGTAAGAACGTCATCCCCTTAGCTTTTCTATTAACGTATACGAAATGGTGTTAACACGCTGTTTGGAAACGACAGTGAAGCTGCAAGAAACCGCAAGAACTATACCAGAAGGCATTATGCCTGCATGCTTTCGCCATTGTCGTCACGGTCCCGTATGCACCAGAGAGATTTCAAGGATCCTTCTCTCGGCAATCTTTCATCCGGTCTCGCGGCAGCGTGCCTCCTTTGACAAGAAGCTTGGCTCACTCGTGATGATCACCGCAGCTTGGCGTGATGCAGTTTGAGGCCGTCGTCATTTGGCCACCTGATTCGTGCGATGTGCGCTCGATGTGCTAACGGGTTAAGGCGATACGATCATTGACACCCGCTAGATCAGCCCATCCCGATTTCGTGTGGCGAAGTCTGAGGTTGACTGCGCCCGTCGCATCCCTGATGCCTTTGCTGGCCGCCGCCTCGCGGTGCGCGCGTGGCTTGGCGGTTTGCTCGTCGAGGTCTGTGAAAGTCTTCCATCCGCTTCGTGAGGTCGAGTTGCCGAAAGTTAAAGTGCATGGAGTCGTTTATGACTGCGGCTCGTCGCAGAGCCTCCCTTCACTCTTGCGGAAGGTTCCTTGCCACTCGCGGCCGCCCAGCCAATGGTGATCGACCGGCCATACAAAGCCCAACCCTCACACCGACTGGCCTTGAATGTCTTGCGTGTTCTTGCATATTCAGGACTGTGCCACTATTGCAAGCTGCAAAAATGCACCGTCGACTGCTGCATACTGCTGCAAATGTAGCCTTGTGCATCGCAGCGGACACGGTATACGGCGTATACAGTCATTTAGGGACCATGTAGGGAGCGAGGGCCACATGTCTCGAAACAGCCGACAGCAGGCTACTCCCTTCGAGCTTCGTACGTGCTTCCTCTGCATGCAACTTGGATCCATTGCTTATTGGAATGTTTCGGGCAGAACAGTTCAGAGTTCCCATAAGCCTGCGCATCTGTGGACTCCAGGCAGCCACTGGAATCCTGGAGAGCACCTTGGACTGGCCGAGCGAAGCGTCGCGCGTCCGCGGCCATACCCCCACGCCGCTTCCGAGGACTTCTCCTCTGCAACTTCACAGCGCCGACTTCGGCTTTGGGCGACTCCTCAGACGAGGACATCCCCCGTCCCCCGTCGGAGTGAGGATTTGTGGCCTCCTGCGCTGCAACCAGGATCCCCGCGGGACAAAGCCTTACCAGGGCTACCTGAAGTCAGAGGAGGCTGGCGCTCTGCTTTGAGCTGGAGGCATGACATCCGCAACCAGTCTGAGCACTTGCGGGTTAATTGGGCGACAGAAGCAGCAAGAAGAGAAACCGGGCAGCTTTTGACAGCAAATGGATTAGGGTGTAGGGTCACCTGGTGACAGAAAGCAGCAACAAGAGAAACCAGACAGCTTGTGACAGCAGAATGGTTTAGTGCTGGAGGGACAGCTGGTCACAGAAAGTAGCGACAAGAGAAACCGAACAGCTTCAGACAACAGAGTGGTTTCAGGGACAGTTGCTGACAGAAAGTAGCAACAAGAGAAACCGGACAGCTTCTGACAGCAGAATGGTTTCGGGTTTAGGGCGGAGCCGGCGAGCATCATGAGCATGAGCGGGAGCCGGCGAGGACTATGAGCATCAGCCGGCTCTTTGGGCAGAGTCGAACACAAGTAGAGATTGCTTTATGGCCTGAGGCATGACGGTTTGAGCTTTGAGCCTTAACACACTCTCTCTCTCTCTATTTGGGTCCACCAGGGTCCTCCACATTGATACCTGCAAGGTGTTTTCAGTGACCCGAAAACCTGGCAAACTTTCCAGCAAATTTGGGTGGGGCAAACCACTCGATTCGTCTTCACCTAGGGTGGGTTTGCACTACCCAAATGAATGATTATGAGGAACAACCCACAGAGACGGACCCGGTGGACCTTCATCTCTCTCTCTCTCTCTCTCTCTCTCTCCCTGCAAAACAGCTTGACCTTGACCAGCCCAGAGACTCCATCGGCACAATCGCATCCCCAAAACTTGTCCACAGATCCTGGGCTGAGGCTGCAAGACTCCGCATTAAGGCGACCCCCGTGCACAAGCTTTCATCCCTCGGCCAGACCCGAGCGTCAAACACTGACTCCGATTCAAGCTCCCACTACTCTCCACCAAGAGGCTCACTGTCGTCGCATTGGAAAAAATGTCACACCTCCTGGTCACATGTGACACGATAAGGCTGGTGTGCTTTTGGTTTGGGAGGGGGGTGGCAGAGGAAGGCACCCATGGATGATCCCCTTGCCCGTGACCTTCCAGGCTCGATGGCGAGATCGGCTCAGCAACCTCTGGTCCTTGCTGAGTGCCACTAGGTGGCGCAGGAATTGCCCTTGGATTAGGTAGGTCGACCGTCGACTCTGCTTCAGATTTGGACGACAACCGTTCTGCCGGTTCGCGTTTCAGGGTTAGGTGCACCATGGTGCACCCGGCTTTGAGAACTTCGACCAGGCCTGAAGATGCTCCCAAGCTACGTGAGGGCAGGGTGCAATGCCCAGCAGTATAAGCCAAGACGTCCTAGTACATCTCTTTCCTACGTGCTTGTGGTTTCCGCAGCACAATGTCTAGCGCACCATACATACTTCTGGCAAGAGAGGTCCGTAAACTCTTGTGTTAGCACTCGCATAGAGACATGCATGCATGCACACCCGAACTTAGTGCGTGCGTGAGTGCGTGCGCGCGTGTGTGTGTCTGTCTGTGTGTGTGGGTGCATGCTCGTGTGTACGGTTCTTTCAAAGTCGGAATTAAGCGGATATGCGAAGAAAGCAAACATGCCCGAACAAAGAAACTTGGGGTAGCATTCCAGATGCTCGGGGAATGCATGTGGCGGGGCAAGACTTGAGGTTTCTGTTGGAATTATGATGTGTGCCGCCTGGCGTCCTGTTTGCGGACAGCCCTCTTTCGCAAGGGTTCTTTCAATGTTGGGATTTAAACAGGGATATTTCGGTATGCGAAGAACAACATGCCCGAGCAAGATGACTCGTTGCGAAATTCAGTGTAAACTGGCTTCTTGCAGTCTTGAACTTTTTGGGTGCAGTGAGATACGAACAGACGGCCACTCAACACTTTTGCAAATTGCAAATGTAGGGGGCATGGCAGATTTGCTTGCTTGTCATACTTTCAGCAGCACAGAAAATCCACCATGTGTCTTACAGTGAGGGGCTCCGCTTGCTACATCCCACATGTAAACAAATAAATAAATAAATAAATAAATATATATATATATATATATATATATATGTGGTACCCCCCCTCCCCGGTACCTAGGTTGTCTCCTGTTCAAGTCAGCCGCCTTGTCCCAAAAAGGTATTCGTGTCCCTTTGTTGTTGCGTCTCTGGGAAAGCAAATGTTTGCTTACTATACTTCTGGCTCCCGAGGCTTCTAAGTTTAGAGTTTACTGGATGTTTCTACGTTCAGGGTTTGGTATGGTTTTTGCTCCCGAGGTTTCTCCAAATTCATGGAACTTGTGGGACATGGTGGTAAAACCAACATTTTCCGTCATTTGTCTGTGGCGAATCATCGAAAATGTTGGTTTCACCAAGATTTCCAACAATTTCCGTGATTTTCCAAACTATGGCACCGGCTCCAGATGTTTTTCGAAAATCATGGAAATTGTTGGTTTAACTAACAGTTTCCATGATTTCCCACAGACAAATCATGGAACATGTTGGTTTTACCAACATTTCCGACAATTTCCATGACATTCCTCACTATAGCTCTGGCTCAAGATGTTTCTCGAAAACCATGGAAATTCTGGGTAAAACCAACAACTTCCATGATTTCCCAAAGACAAATCATGGAAATATCAGTTTTACCCACATTTCCAACAATTTCCATGACTTTCAAAACCATGGCTCCGGCTGAAGATGTTTCTCGAAAATCATGGAAATTGTTGGTTGTACCAACATTTTCCATGATTTCGCACAAGCAAATGATGGAAAATGTTGGTTTTACCAACCTTTCCTAACAATTTCCATGATTTCCCACTATGGCTCTGTCTCACGAGGTTTGTCGAAACTCATTCAAATTGTTGGAATTGTTGGTTTTACGTTTTCCGTGAGCCAATCATGGAAAATGTTGGGTTTACTAACATTTCCAACAATTTCCATGATTTCCCAAGCTATGGCTCTGGCTGGAATTGTTGGTTTAACCAGCATTTTCCGTGAGCCAATCATGGAAAGTGTTGGTTTTACCAACAATATCCATGATTTCCCAAACTATGGCTCTGGCTCACCAGGTTTTTCGAAATTCATGGAAATTGTTGGAATTGTTGCTTTCACCAACATTTTCCGTGAGCTGATCGTGGACAGTTTTTGGTTTTTGCCAACGATTTCCATGATTTCCCACACTATGGCTCTGGCTCACCAGGTTTCTCGAAATTCACAATTGTTGGAGTTGTTGGTTTTACCAACATCTTCCGTGAGCCACTCATGGAAAGCATTGGTTGTACCAGCAAATTGAATGATACCAAGTGTTTTTGCTTTTGGGGGAGCCCAAAGAAACTGCTAATGCTCATAATGCTCAAACGCGCCGCTTCCCACGACCTAATTGGTGCTCATGATGCTCGTCCGAAATTTGCGATTCAGCACATCTTGTGTGCTCATGCGACGCGTGTTTGCAAAATGGGCCGGTAAGGTATTCACGTCCTTGATTAAACTCATTGTTTTGTCCAACACGAACCTAGGAAATAATCTCTGCTTGAAGACGTTACTGTGCGAACACCAGTTTAGTGGTTTTTCTGCTTATCACGAACAGAGCTATACTTCATGTCTACGGCTCGAGACTGTACTATGGGGAAATTGTTATCATTTAATCCCACGCTTCCTAAGACAGGTATATAAGGTATATACTTACGTCACTTCTCTCTTGGTGTTTGCATCGGGGGGCTTTAGTCGTTGTTTATGCATTTTTGGTGTGGCTTTATTTGCTTACAATTAAGAGCGATTTCTCAAAAACCTGGCATTTGCACCAGAACTCTGTCATGCATCATTGTCCAATGGTCATCATTTGGTAGGTGCAAACTTTCAACATTTCGAAGAATGTTTTGAAAAGTCTGCGAATCCTAGCCCGACCAATAAATGCACAGGACTTGTATTAGGCACGCAGTTGGGATGAACTATACCCAGGTTCAACATGTCGAAATGAAATGGACCTGAAAAAAAGAAAAGCTAGCAACGTCGACTAATAAACAACGGAACATAGAACCTACAGTGTAATGTGCAACCACGGCATGTTGTATTATGTTTGACGTGGCGCACTACCTGTAACATTCCATTCTCAACAAGTTAGAAACAAGCAAATGCTTTAGTTGATTGACCATCATCCTACCAAGAGGTCTCATAATCACATTGTGACTGTTCAACAAGTACTGAATGGTAAGTTTATACTTATCAAAATGTATAACCACAGGACTCAGCAAGTAGTACATTTACTTTGTATACAATGCTTGGCTAGTATAAGCAAAGTTTACGAAACATATACGAAGTACTCTGAATGAACAATCACAACAGTAGTTGACACAGTGAATCTTGATTCAAAAATGATAAGACACCGGGATGTACATAATGTTAATCCGGTTAATAGTGATGAAGTACAATAACTACAGTTACATGATCTACGGTAATGGTTAAACCATGTGATAACAACATTGCGAGACGTAATACTAAAGCCACACTTGATTTGTTTGAGTTCGACATAGAGGAACAGGTTATGTAGCAGTGTAGACATGGCTGAGAAACCAAACGGAGATCCGATTCCCAAGGTAGTTAGGACTATACATCCAGCAAAAATACCTACACCTACACGTATCATAGCGGGTCACGAACTGCCACCATTGTTGCTGTTGACTGCTAATGTGACAGATACGCATGAATCATTGTCCAGTGGTTCGAAGACTAAAGATTTTTAACAGGTATAATGACACTATCTCACACTACTGCTTATTCGGTATATGAGCACATTAAGCAATGAACTCACTGACTAATTCGTGTACCAGACTGCAAAACCCACCAACAACACTGACATTGTTATGTATAAACAAGTGGACGTTCAATGAAGGGGTGTGTGTGTGTCTATAAACCATCACGGCAGCCAACTAAACATAGTCACCATCAACCTTGATACGAAATCTGCATGGGTGGTCACGAGGATGCTACAGCACACGAGGATGCTACAGCAGAGTCCCATGCCGTGCAAAGCTGTTTGTTTTCGTGAGTTTCAGTCGGCCTGCTTCGCCATACCCCCACTCG
>CAJNDV010035560.1:0-10162 GCA_905221635.1 Symbiodinium sp. CCMP2456
GAGAACCCGAGGGGGACGCCAGCGGCGGTCTTTAAAAAGAGTCCACAAGCGATCCTAGTAGCCTGGCAAGACTTGCAGCTGCCAAGATTGCCAACCTGGCATCGGAAAGATGTCGAGGAATTCACCTGCATACTCTGAGCTTTAACTCAGTTGCAAACAGAAAAACTGCCTCCGATGCCAAAAAAAGCTTACGAAGTGCTCGCTGAAACCAAGCTTCTGCACATTTCATTGAATTATAATGATTGGATTCATTTTGCAAAAATCATATGAATTTTCAAGCCACAACAAGTTATAACTAAGTTATAACTTAGTTACACAAGATATAGCATAACTTCTCTAACTTAGATATAACTCCCACAACTTGAGTTATAACTATCATAACTAAGTTATAACTAGGGGGCGTCTCCTTGTAGATAGATAAAACAGATATGTGGATGGATAGATAGATAGACAGACACACAGATAGATAGTAATAGGCATGCAAACACACACACACACACACACGTGTATGTATATGTGTGTATGTGGGTATATATCTAGATATTACATGCATGTATGCATTCGTATAGATAATGTCTTTATAACCGACCCTAATTTTCTGAAGATGCCAAACACCCCAGACCCTGGGCCCTGAACGAGGGACCTTCGAACCCCAACCGCTTACCCCAGGACCGAAGCCATCGTCATCTAAGCTGCCACTGCCGCTTCCACCGATGAGCATCTTCGGGCGGCCGCCTTCGCCTGTTCCTGCGGATGCGGATCGCTAGTCAGGTCTTACCCTAACCCTCCAGGTTCCTGCTGTAGAGGGTACTAGAGCCCCCAGGGCCCCAAAATAGTAGGTACCTGGAGGGTTAGGGTTTCCCTTGACTAGAGTTTCGGACTCCAGGTCTAGAGTTAACACCTACGGGTTCGGGGGGTTTCGATTCAGTCAGGGATGTGCAAAGGCTGCCACATGTTGCTGTGCCATCCGGCAGCTGCCCAGAACTACCCATCCCCAAGATCAGCAGACGAAACCAAAAAGACCTGAACACTCACACACACACACACTGTTAGGTTATGCTCTGGTAAATGAAGGGAGGCTGCAGACCAGTGTTGCGCATTCTTCAGGCCCCTAAAGTCGTTGCTGTGGAAATGTCAGACTGTATCGCTATTCTCCGGCTTATGTTTATACCCGACGGCTCATCCTGGCAATCTGCTCTCGGGATCATTCCCATGTCTTTCTGCACATTCAACATCGTTTCTGCAAGCACGGTCAAAACCGTCTTCAAACTTAAGCAGCCAACAACAGGATATATCTCTGTATGCACCTTCACCGCGCACACACACACACATCCCACTGATGCAAGAAACTCAGTCAGGTTGAAGTTACCAGAACACTCAAACCCTTTCATCTACTGTACATCAGCATGATGGCAACGTACTTATTTTGGTTTAAACTCTGGATTCTTGAGCTAAACAGAACGAAAACCTTTCAACGACCTCAGCAGGGAGTGCTTCATCTCCGCAAGAAACCACAGTGATGATGCAACCCTATAGGACCGTAGGATTCTAGGGCCCTGGCTTTAGGGATTTAGGGTTTAGCGTTTAGGCGGTTGGTCCGAGGATGGGAGCCACCCAGAAGCGTGTTGATTATGCGGACACGGCACGAAGAAACATGGGACTGCTATGCTTGATCCAAAGGCAAAGGCCCCTTCTTCCAAACCATGGCAACGCAGGGCTCCTCCGCAAAACCACAGCCGATCAGTGCAGCCTTGCAGGGAGGTACCATTACAACTCAGAAACGCGAAGCCTGAAGATTGTCAAACCCAAAGAACCCAAGTCACATGATCTGAACCGCAGATACACCCTAAACCCTGAGCCCTAAACCCCCAAGCTCCTGAACCCGAAGCCCTTCAGCTGAACGTACAATTTCCCCCCTCCGGTGTGACTTGGAGGGGCAACTGGTTGAGGGTTTTGGAATTTACAAAACCAACAGACGATGATCAACCCTAAATCCTAAACCCGTATGAAACTAACGAACGTACTGATGCCCAGAATTTCCGGTGCTGGTAGCCTGGTGTGACTCGGAGCCGTAATCATTACTTTCTATGGTTCGCAACATCAAACACTCGTGCTCCGACGGCTGTTCTAGGATTGCTACTATCAGCAGTCGCAGTAGCAATAATACCAAATAGTCGAAGCCGTCGCAGCAGTTGCGATGATTTCGTTTTACCACTTTTGTTTCACCATACACTTCCCCTTGGAGTGTGCAAACTCCAAAAAGGTCGGACAGGAGTGTGGAGGGTTGTGGGGTGAGCAGGGTGGGTGGGGGGTTTAATAGCGGCCCGCTTCAAGCATACACAGTGCGCCCCAACATCCCCCCGAAAAACCGAACGCTCAGAGAAAGCAATCCTCCGACTCCAATTGGTCTGTGCACGTCTTACGCGGTATTTGCAGTGGTTTTCCACTGTCTTGGTACCCTTGGCTTCGCAGTTTCTACCGCATCGGTTTCAAACACCCCACAGAGTCTGAAGGAGGAAAGGATGCTTCGGGGTGGGGGGAATCCTTTGCGGAGGTCGGGTAGGTGTCGAATGATAGCAACGACTGTGTAGCGCGCACTCTGACGGGCCCACATTAAGCAAGTATAGTTCAGGCTTCGTTTCGGGCTTTCGGCTAAGTCCCAAGACATCCTACAGCCAAAGCTCCCAAGAGTTAAACCCCAACCCATGAAGCTATGATGAAACATGAATGCCATATACGAACTGCGGATTGGGAATTGCTGCAAACAAAGCTTCTCAATTCAAGGGGCCTGATCAACCGAGTTGAAGTAGCCCTTCGCAACCTTTAACCTTTAACCTTTAACCCTAAACTCTTGCCGAGCCCGTACTGTCTGAAACTCCGAGATCTAAGCGGCGTGTATGGACGGTATCCGAGACGACGGTTCGACTCCTTTGCACGAAAGCGCCAAGACAGAGGAAGCTTGAGAGTGCAGGGCTTTGTGTGGGTTTGGGGCTTTTGGCAAGGGCTGGTTCTTCAGGGCTTCAGGGGTGTAGGGTTTGGGGCTTTAGAGTGTGGGCTACTCTATTTGGGCCTCAGTTGCTAAAGCTTATGGAGTTTAGGGTTGAGTTGAAGGGTTTCATGGCCCGACCGTCCACCGTTCTTCTTCCATTGAGTTGAGATGCAGAGCAGCTCTAGCCACTCGAGATCAAAACCTAGGAGATACAAGAGTGGCCAGGACACAGGAACCGGTCTGTGCTGCAAGTTTGCCCACTGACCAAGCATGGCTGTGGACTTTAGGGCACAAGGCTTAGCGCTTCAGCTGCAAATCTGAACGTTGCAAGCTGGTACCGCAATCAGGTGTGTGACCCTTGTGCAGGCTCACGTCGCCACATCCCGGAGCGAAGTGCTCAGGTGCAATGGAAGATGGTATGAGGACTAATCTTAAGGGCCTGCAGCAGAGCAGCCAGAACATGGGCCGTACACACAAGAAACATTGCCAGTGAATTGTGCAGACCATACCAACTCGACTGACACTTTATATCCTAAACCCTAAACCCGAAACCCGAAACGCTAAACCATGAACTAGGGGAGCGAAGCTCCAAACCAACCGCGAGCACCGCGCCGCCACCCCATATTCAGTCCCCTGACCCGGGGCTTTAAAAACTCTAATCCTTAACCCCCAAACGTAGCCTAAACCTTAAGGCCTCCCTAAACCCGAAACCCTAAATGGCCCTGAATCGATTCTGCTAAAACTGAATGGAAACGCTAAACCCTAAACCCTAAACCCTAAACTCTAAACCCAATAGAATGGAATCGGCGCCCAAGCTTCGCTCCACCATGCGGTGTTGACCCGAAGCCCGGGCAGGGAGCGCCGGCGACGGCGCGAAAGTTTGGCCGACGGCCTCTCTGAGTTTAGGGGTTTAGGGTTTAGGGTTTAGGGCTTATAGGGCTTATAAGGCTTATAAGGCTTAGAGTTGAGAGAGTTTTGAGGGTTTCGGTGCAGGTAGGGTTCAGGTTTGGCCTTTTGCTTTTGTTTTTGTTCCGCTTTTGGTTTTCGTTTCAGGCTCAGGGGGGCATGTTTTGCTCCTGAGGCCCGGTCTGATCCACGCTTTGAGCCCTCACGTCCGGAGAAACCCGGGAAAGGTTTAGGGTTTAGGGTTTAGGGGGTTAGGGTTTAGGGGTTTAGGGTTTAAGGTTTAAGGACCCGTTCCAAACCAAAGCAATAGAAAGGGCCCCCAAAATGCGATATCAAGAGAAGCACGGCATCATCAAAGAAGTCACGGCTTTCCTACTTTTCGAACCCAGACTCCGCCGATCAGCCCCTAAACCCTAAACCCCTTACCCCTTTTAAACCCAAAGCCCTAAACCTAAACCCCAAGTCCATAAACCCTAAACCTCCACTTTAAGCCCAAAACCCTAAACCTAAACCCCAAGTCCATAAACCCTAAACCTCCACCCTGTTTCCCGAGACCCTAAACCCTGTTTCCCTAAACCCTAAACCCCAAACTCCTAAACCCTAAACCCCCAATCCCTAAACCCCTAAACCTAAACCCCCTATCCTAGACCCTAAACCCTAAACCCCAAACTCCTAAACCCTAAACCCCCAATCCCTAAACCCCTAAACCTAAACCCCCTATCCTAGACCCTAAACCCTATTCCCAGCCTGGACTGGCAGGATGCCATGCTTGGCCGGGGCTGCCCCCAGTGTGGACGTTTCCATCATGTACTCCACTGCTGCCTCACGGGGCTTAACCCTAACTCTCCAGGTACCTACTATAGAGGGAACTAGAGCCCCTGGGGCCCTATATAGTAGGTACCTGGAGGGTTAGGGTAAGGTTGAAGGTAGTTCGGGCTCCACAAAGCGTAGGGTTCAGGATTGAGGGCTTTTGGGCTATAGGAGGGTTTGCACGAAAGCAAACCTGCGATATGCAAGGCCCAAGTAGCCCAAGAAGCTCCAAACATCAGACCCTAAACCCGCAGAAACTGATCCTGAATCCCTATACCCCCAAGCCCTGAACCCTTTTTTGCTGCAGGCTTGCAAGCAAGAACGCCTGGTAGCCCTGAACCCTTAAACCCTAAACCCTAACCCACCACCCCTCCAAGGTTCATCATTGTTTGAAGGGTCTGGGACACATGGGCTGCAGAACTGGGAATCCCGTATTCTTCGCTAATTAACGCTTATAGGGCTTTAGGGGTTTAGGGCTCAGGGAATTCGGAGTTGAAGAGCGACTAGGCTGAGGGTTGAGGATTGTCAGGTTCAGCATTTAGCAGTTTGGCGAAGAAAAGTTTAGGGTGTAAGGTAGGGAGTTTAAGGCTTTCGAGGTCCACTCTCTGCCAACTAGTAGAGCACCGCAAAGGGATCATCTTGGGACTCCTCGAATCTTCAAAAATGCGGCAAGGCTTCCGACCTAAATATAGGTTCCGGAAAACTGAGCGGCGAGTGTGGGATCTGCATATGGGCCCCTGATGCAGGTTTGAGGGCTCCCTTTGTGGTTGGAACAGACGAAGCACCTTCACCCCAAGAGGGAGCAAAGACCTCTGCAAAGCTAACTGGATGCAGAAACCCTGTAGCCACGCGGGTGAAGAGCTGAGGCCTGCGACCCGAACTGCTGTCATTTTGCGCACTGGCGTGTGCCGAACCGCTCGGAAAAGAAGCACAACTCCACGCAGCAGCAAAACACCCAACATTTGTCCGAAATGCCGAAACCGAACTATACAATCTTGCACTCCGAAACCACGGAAAGCACACCGGCCTCGATGCTAGAACACCGCTGGAGAGAGGCAGTTGCTACTTCCTGGTCAAAGCCTGTCGACAGCCCAGCTGCGAGCATCAGGATCTTGACGTTGGGGCACATCTGTCTCTCTCCCTCTCTCTCCTGGTCTTTCTCTCTCTGTTCATATTTGTCAACAAGTGCATGTACATCTAATTAGACCATGTGTATGTGTAGCATACTTCCATACCCTGCACAAACCGGATTAGTCTGGTTCCTTGCTTTGACATGTAACATGTTGTGCTATGTTGCGCAAATACACATCTACGATCATAGCATGTGCTAAGTCATTTGTTGTATATACACATAAAGCCCAGGATCGAAACAGAAAACCAGACAAACGTTAAACAACGCATTACAGGAATGCATACAGACAGACAGACAGACAGACAGACAGACAGACAGACAGACAGACAGACAGACAGACAGACACAGACAGACAGGCCTGCCGGCCTACATATGCACATACACATTTTCTATATATGTGTGTACTTTTATACCTACACCTCTGTGTGTGTGTACTATATTGCATACATATGTACATACATACATACATGCATACATACTTACATACATACATACATACATACATAATCATACATATTCACATATACTCATGCATGCAAACATACATACATACATACATACATACATACATACATACATACATACGTACATACATGAATACGTACGTACGCGCATACATGCATGTATACACTCATGCATGCATGAGCACATGAAATTCGGACATACATGCATGCGTGTTGCATGGGCTTTACATACATTACCCATGCATGCCTACGAACTACAAACAAATTAACACGCAGCCAATCGAACACACAAGCATACATACGTACACACACACACGCACAAGCAAGTATATCTACAAAAGCAAAAACAAACAACCACACACATACATGCCTACATACATACAAAATACATATGTACTTACATGCATTCATACATACATACATACATACATACATACATACATACATGCATACGACCTACCTAGAGCCATACAAACGGCAATGCACACCCACGAGAATTATACTTGTACCTGTCTGAACAACATGCAAGTGCATACAAACCCCTCAAAGTGCCACTTCATTAACAGCTTCGACATGATGTTGCGTGAGGCTTCCATCGTCGCCAGGAGTTGTCAACAAGCAAGTAACATGTGACACACACACACACACATACGCACACTTGCACGAGCACGTGGCTAAAGTAACCCACGATTACCGACGCACACACACACACAGAGGCAGGTAGACATGCAGTCATGCAAGCAAACAGACAAAGATAACTGTTGAGACAGACAAGAGACAGATGGATAGATAGACCGCGAGATAGATAGGCAGGTAGATAGGTAGACAGATCGAGCGATAGAAAGACAGACAGACTTGTAAACAGATGTACGGATAAACAGACATGGACAGCTAGCTAGATAGACGGACAGAGAGGTAAATAGATAAGCAGGGAGATGTATCTGTCTTTTTTCCACCTAACTTTGTTGGAGGTGCTTGGTCGATTTAAGACTGGTTGCGCACTCGAAGATAGACCTTTCGGAGTAATCCAGGGGCAGCTAGAACAGGGTTTTCGAGTAAATCACAATATAGCTAATATTTAGGGTGGGGGATGATGTTTCTGGTTAAGCAGACTCCGCAATGTCAGGGATTCCGACACACCAAGCGGCTCGGAAGCGTTTGGGCGAAATTGTGTTGGCAATGATTTCGGCAACGATCAAGCTTCAGAATGTCGAAGGCTATCCAACGGGTGGTGGGGTTGAAGGGCAGGCTCCTGCAGCAGGGCATGTGCGCAACAGGGAAGCTCATACACAGTGTGGTTCCGGTTTAGGGTTTAGGGTTTAGGGTTCCATCCATGCTCTGCCTGACCCGCCGCAAACCTGGAGGCATGACTGAGGAGCATTATCGTCCCCCAAGGCATCAGTTTTGCAGCCCCGAAGACCTCGGAGATAATGCCGTAGTCAAGAAAGCTTGACATCATTCTCTAAGCCTTGAAACCGAACCCTAAAGCCCAAGAGACCCACCATACCCTAAACCCTAAACCCTATAAACCCTAAACCCTAAACCTGAACCCGGAATTCCGTAATCCTAAACCCAAGGGGCCCATCATAGTGAGGATCTTCAGCTTACTGCGCTGCTCGTGGCTCTCGTCTGGCTCTGTCGCCCTCAGCTCGAATTTTCGGAGATTTCGCCACGCAGAAGCCTACTCTTCAGTATCTTTTGTGTCTGTACTCCCTGAAGACGTGACCCTACCTACTAGCACATCCCCAACGACGAGGGAGACGTGTGGTTGAACTTGCCGAGGAGACAAAAAGCTTGAAGTAGGGGCCTGAATAATTACAATACTTTTTTGGGGGGTCCCTTGTTATATTTACAGTATAAGATCCCCCCCAACCCTACTCTACTTATTAGGGTTCCTAAACTTATAAACCCTTATAGTAGCCCTTATCGAACCCTTTAAGGAACCGAGGCCCCTATATTAAGCTTGGAGAAACCCTAAACCCTAAACCCTAAACCCTAAACCCTAAACCCCGGCGACTCCAGATCCTGCCACGTCGCTCTTCGGGGATGTCGCTGGGGAGCCTCGCAGAACCGTCAGCCCGAAACACAGTGGTTAAGGCTTTAGGGTTTGGGGGTTTTAGGGTTTCGGGTTTAGGGTTTGGGGGGTTTAGGGTCTTAGGGCTTAGGGTTTTGGGGTTTTAGGGTTTAGGGTTTAGGGTTTCGGGCTTAGAGTTTTAGGGTTGAGGGTTTTGGGTTGAGGGGTTTAGGGGTTTAGGGTTGTCGGGTTTAGGGTTTTGGGTTTAGGGTCATACAAGTCCCGGTATTGCATGTGGGAGTTCTCTAAATTAGGGTCCCTTTTAGGGTCCTTTTTATAAGGGTGCCGTACTATGTTGGGGACCCAAAAAGGGACCCTAATTTAGAGAACTACCCATGTGGGGTTTTGCTTTTGGGTTTTCCCTTTCCTGGAATCCCAACCCGGAATGAAAAGTAACTTAGGGTTTTGATAGGCGTGATAACGGACAGATCTGGAAAACCCCAGAACAGGAACGGCACAGTCACCAAGCTTCTTCAGCATGTTCCTACGCCGTGCCTTCAATGTGTTGAGGGTTCGGTTCTGCGCTATGTGCTTTTTGAAGCATAACCGGCTATGATGGCAGAGGCAGTATATACCATGGATACCCGCACCGGCATTGTCACTATGGGTCATCTGTTTTTCATGTCGGCAATAGTGCCATCGAAGCGTAAACATGCTTGTGAATTAGGTCTTAGGTGTTCTGCTTTGACGGTCAACGGGGACACACCAGCAAGCAACATCAAAGGTGCCAGACCGCACAAGTTGGAATTCTATACCATGACTGTGACCTCGCACGTTGGATAAGCTCAGCACAAAAAGCTCTAAACTATTCTAAACCCGATTCCAACCCCTAGGCCCTAAGCCTTAAGCCCTAAAACATTAAGGCCCCAACCCATAAAACAGTGAACCCCCGGCCCCTAAGCCTTAAGCCCCAAAACGTTAAGGCCACAACCCGTACAGCCCTGAACCCTTGGCCAGGTTGGGCCGCTTCTAACCCAGAGGCTCCATATATAGTGCCATTATGGAGTTAGGTCCCTAAAACCTTAATAAGGATGGTCTTTTGGGACATACTTCCATAATGGTACTATATGTGGAGCCTCTGGGTAATTGGTTCGGCATTCGCCACGCCTTTGGAAAGCTGTCGCGGCAGCGCCCCAAACCATGCCAGCAGCTTCGGATGCCATGCGAACGGCCTTCGTGGGCATTCGGGGTGGAGCGGCGGGGAATGTTGAGGGGAGGGCATGTACCAGTCGCAAAACTCTAAAGCCCTTAACCCTAAAGCTAAACTCCTAAATCCCTAAACCCAAAGCCTGAGCACATACCCTAAACCCCTAAACCCCTAAACCCCAAACCCTTTTAGTTTAGGGCATAGCTCCTTTTGCTGCTATAAGGAAGCGTGCGATGTTGCTAGCAGGATGAAGCTTCGAGGATGGTCACGGATTTCCGGGTCAGTACTCAGTACCGGGCAGCACATCTCGCAAGGGTTTAGGGTTTTGGGGCATAGGGCTTAGACGCCCGAACCCTGACGGCCCGTAACCCCTAAACCCCTAAACCTCTGAAAGGTAACCCCTAACCCTAGACCCTAAACCCCTAAACCCTAAACCCCAAAACAACTGAACCCTAAAACCCTACATCCTAAACCCGCACCCCCAAAAAGGCTCAGGGGGCCCCTGACATCCGGAAACCCTAAGCTTCTAGAACACGGAACCGAGTTTGCTCTGAGAATCCATCCCTGCCTAGGGCCTAGGCCTAGTTTGGGTAATATGGGGGCCTTAATCATTAGAATAGGGTTTTGGCGCACATTATAC
>CAJNDV010035560.1:13303-24730 GCA_905221635.1 Symbiodinium sp. CCMP2456
AACCCTAAACCCTAAACCCACATTGGAAGGCATAGGTCGGTTTTTCTTTCGTATGGGAAGGCCAAGGCTCCGCATGGCCTCGCTGGCCACCATGGCAGAGCCACTGTATCCTTGGTGACGGAGCAGGGTTCAGGGTTCAGGGTTCAGGGTTCAGGGTTCAGGGTTCAGGGTTCAGGGTTCAGGGTTCAGGGTTCAGGGTTCAGGGTTTAGGGTTTAGGGTTTAGGGTTTAGGATACTCGAGGGGCCTAATAATTCCAATAAAGTGTTGGGGTATACTATACTATAATAAAACAACAATAATAACAACAATAATCAAGAACCCCCAAAATAGTATAAGGAATTATTAAGCTCCCTATATTTGCTCCTTCATGTGAGATGACTACGAAACAGTGGGTATGGGGTTTAGGGTTAGGGTTTGGGGTTGAAGGGCCTAAGCTGAAGCGAGGTTCACAGGGTCTCTTATGTCTCTGGATAGGCTGCCGCGCAAACGCAAACTGAACTCTTAAAAGGAAGGCCAGATAGGTCTCCAACATCATGCTTACCGTCGCTAACACCGACATATACACCGTCATGAAAAAATGGTGCTATCACCAACACCAGCAACACAACCTTCTTCAGCTTGGCTTCTCAACGGATCTGAATCTGAAGCGCCTCACATAGCTCTGGCCCTTCATGCCCTGTGAAGAAGCAGTGGCATCTTCAAGTGTCAGATTTTCGTATTGTTGCAAGGCTTTGTGCTTTCGGTTTTGATTCGGTGTGGATTGTAATGCAAGGAGCCGGATTTGACATACTCCTTGGCAGTGTCCCCGACGTCCATTGCAAGCCTCTCGGCGTGTTCAATCGTTTTAAGACGCGCTGCAAGCCTCCAAGTGCTGATGCTTCTTATCGACGGGAATATTCACGCCCAGAGAAAACCTCCCAGCCCGGGAGACCTTATGATGTCAGAGCCCTGTAGCATAGCTGAACCCATGAGCACGACAAGGGAACTAAAGGTGAACCTTTGGGACTAGGAGTATATACTTAAGTTACTTAAGTTACAGGTGACCTACTCTGCTACGAAGATGAAGACAACTCGAAGAAGAACGTGTTGTGCCCTTTCCCTCTTCAGCCGGAGACCTCCAGTGTTCTACCGAGGCTGCGAAGCACGACCTAATCCACAGCAATGCACGGGACGCCAAGGTCACCTTCGGGAGAGAGCCTCTGTAAGCCCAACAACTAATAAGCCCTAAACCCTGAGCCGAAGCCCCCGTAAAAACCCTGAACCTTGGGTACTGCCTCAATACGGTAACAGTCTAGAACAGGGCTACTATTTAAGGGCCTTATATATCTCTATTATGAATATCATCCAACTGTTACTGAGCGGGGGCAGTATCCAACCCAAACCCTACCACCAAGAAAAGGTTTGAAGGTTCCGGAAAAGCCGGAGGCCGTAAACCCCAAACCCTAAACCCCTAAACCCTAAACCCTAAGGTTCCGGAAAAGCCGGAGGCTCAAAGGCCGGATCCCGAGGCAGGGGGGCCGGACCTGCGAAACCCCAGAGCCCTACCTAAAGGGTCATACCCTTTTGTAAGGCACCTAGTTTTATGGTTAGGATCCTTTATATAACAAAGTAGGTACCCCAAAAAAGGGGGGAGGGTGTGACCCTCTAGGTCGGGTTTAGGGTTTAGGGTTCCATTGCAAGGATGCCCAGCAACCTAGGATTTAGACAAGGGGTCCCTTTTTGATATTGGGTACCTTTCTCAGGAACCTAAGACTTTAAGGCTTAAGCCTGAGACACATTCAAGACTTAAGTCCTAAATCCACTAAGTTCTAAACCTTATGCCCAGCGAACATCTAAACCCTAATGTAGGGGCCTTCATAATTAGACTAGGGTTTTTAGGCCCATTCTACTATAGTTATAATAAGGAACCCCGCAAAATAGTAGAGGTAATTATTTGGGCCCCTACCTACATTCGTTCCATGAAGGGGTGCCGGGTTTTCTGGGCACAGTCACTTCAAGGCCTTGAGGCTTGCCGCATAAACTCGGGCACGGCGCCAGGCTCCTTCGGTGAGGGTCGACCCTACAGGGTTTGGGTATAGGGTTTAGTTTTTGTTAAGGGCCCTTTTAGTGCGCTATGAAGTGAACGCTCTGGTTTTAGGGTTTAGGGTTTAGGGTTTTGTTTTGAATGATCCTTTCCCGTCTCGCAATGATCCTGAAAGCCGTGAGCCCGCTGGGCGTGTTGGTCTCGCTTCGTTTCAGCTGACCGCAGAAAACCTACAAGCACTCACTTATCACCCTGATCTTCCGAATTTTGTGGCGATCGTTCTCTCTTCTTGCTTGGTACCGTTTAGGGTTTAGTTTTTTTGACACTCACACTCGGACAAGCCTGACAAGGTCGGTCCAACGACTTACTCAGATCAAACTTGGCATGTGTCACCAAGTACAACAACTGAGGATGAGTTGGCTGCCAGGCAAGGCTAGTGATTACTGCTTAGAGCTCAGGGTATACACATAAAACGACAGGCTGCGGCTGATGGTTTATGCTTCTGGCTTACCCCCTACCCATAGGCCCCACAGTAGTTCCTTTTTGGGATTACTTTATTATTGTAGGAACCCCAAAAAGTAACTACTATGGGGCCTATGGGTAGAGAATTAGAACGCTTCAGTATGCAGACTTCCGGTGCGGAAACGCGGTTGGGTAGTTTGATGTTGATGGGTGGGGCGTAGTTCGGATGCTGAAACCCCCTGAACTCACCCATAAACCCTAAACCCTAAACCCTAAACTCACAACCCATCGAGGACAAGAAGACTAAGGCCACGCTCTGCGAGAAGCTTCGAAGCGCGATGCAATCCGGGGCTGCTACAAGTATGTTAATGTAGGGGCCTTGATAATTCGAATAGGGTTGTTGGGGTATATTATACTATATAACTCTGACAAGGAAAAGTAATTTCAATTATTAAGGCCCCTATAGTACCCTCTGAGCCGGAGCCCCCAATATGTGGTCAATCGATCCGGCCACCCACATCGACGTTCTACACCACCGAACGATCGCAAAAACAACTCCCAGCACCCCATAACTATCAACAGACCCTCAAGGTTTAGGGTTTAGGGACCCGAGACCTCTTACTGCAGAGACTTTCGGAGAAAGATGTGCCTCCTTCTCTGTGGTCCAAACTTCGGGGCCAGGAGGAGTCGCGACCTTCGCCTTCTTTCCTTCCCCAAGCCAGTGGAGAAAGGGGGCAATAGGAGTCATTGAGCTGTAGGGGCTTTCGATGGCACGGGGACCCTTCGGAAAATGAACCTCTTTTTGTTGTTTCTCTCTCTCTCTCTCGTATATATATATATATATATATATAATAATGCAAAAAAGACAGAGGTTCAGGGCGTAAGCAGGAGGTGCCCCATCATGGAGATCATTTTTGGGGGCCTTTGGGGTGTGTCGGACACGCTTAGTCCCTACGGCATAAGATCCTTTGGGTAGAAGGTTATACTACTCGTACAACTATTACGACGACTGCTCCTCCTTCCCGGCTGCCAGCTGGAAAGTCGTGGTCCGCCAAAAAACTTCTGCTAGCACATAGCAATTTTGTAATTTTGAGGAGGGGCTGCGGCGCACATGCTCTCACGCCCTGCCCGATGCACTCCACATCCAGATTTTAGGCGCAACGCTGCTCATTTCACCCCGAGACGTGTTGTCGAAGACAACTAGTGTCGGTATCGCTACTGTTCATACTGGTGCTACCAATATACTGGTTTAAGCATCGAAAGACCAATGACCAACTTCGCTTGCATATAGAATGAATAACACATGTATCATATATAGATCATATATACATATATATATATATATATATATATATCGGAACGTCCCCCCAACTCCCCAGGAATCGACACCTTCAGCTGCCGGCGCGGACGTTGGGGTTGTAGCCTTGCCGGGTCCTGGAAGGCAGGTTTAGGGTTTGGGGCGTTCAGCATCGGGAGCCCTAAACTCGAAATCCGCTTCAAGCTTCAATGGCTTAGAGCTTCCGTGGTTGCGGGTTGCAGACACCAAACATACTGCGGGGACCTTCATAATAACTGGAATAGAGTTTGGGCCATTCTATACTACAACTGTATTTGGGACTACGAAACATCAAGGGATAATACTACTAATGGTTCCGACCCCCCACATTGCGTTGTCCCTCGCTTGAGGAGCTGCATGGTACAGTGGTCAGCTTGCATAATGAAAGATTTGCTGTGCGGTTTTGGATTTCTTGTTGCTCGGATATCGGGCTCCTGGCGTAGTCAGCATGGCGTTCCGTCATTCTAATCTGTGTCGGCGAAACGGCAATAAAGTAAGGATATTCTCATATAGCCCTTACCACCAAAACAAGATTTCAGCTTTCTAGGCCCGTAGATTTGTAACGTGCATGAAGCAGAAAGCCAAGGCCCAGCTGATCCTACTACTCCTGTACCAGTAGCCTTAGCAGCAGCAGGAGTAGCAGCGAGTGTCGAAATATGTCGTGAATAGTGAGTAGTGGTTTGTCGGAGTTGTAGGAGTAGTGGGCAGAAATAGCAATAATAATCATTAGGCTTAGTAGTCGCAGAAGTCGCAGCATGGATCAGCATTGGGTGTCCTTTCGCTTCTGGCTGCGCCCTTGTCGGGGCCGAGGGCTTCCGAGGAAGTTTGAGGTCGACAATGTCGACCCATCCCTGGATTTTTATTGCTCATGAGCTTCAGGGCTTTGTAAAGGGCTTTGAGGTTTGGGGGCTTAGGGTTTGGGGTCTAGGGGCTTAATAGGGCTTGGGGCTCACGTGATTTAGGGCTTAATGTTTTCTACTTCTACTTCTGGGAACAGCGTGATGGCTTTCAGGGGCCGTAAGGCTTCGGGGGCCCTGTTCGTGCGAGTTTGGCTAGCTTCTGAGGACACTCTTGTTTCCAGTCCGGCCCGCTGCCCTCGAGATTGAGCAAAGCATCCTAAGTCCAAATCCCTGAACCCAAAACCCCAAACCCTAAATCCAACACCCAAAACCCAAAAAAACAAAACCCAAAACCCAAAAAAACAAAACCCAAAACCCCAAACCCTAAACCCTCTTGGACTTATTCTTGAGCAATGTCTGGTTTCGAGGATGCAGCTCGAAGAGGCTCAGGGAGATGGGTTATAGGCCCTGCTCTGGAGCAAGAGTAACCACTGAACCATTCGAACTGCCTGAGAAACCTCACCACAATGTCGGAAATACTTATTCCGTCAGAGCTTGTGGCAGAGCTGACTTTAGACCCCTCAACAGCATGACAAGGTGTTTCCTATATCGTTCTGCAATAAGGTGGTGTCCAACTTAGTTCCCCGTGCTCCTACACTGCTTCCGAACTTCTTTCTTCAGGTTCAGAGTTCAGCAGTTGTTGATGAGCTGTAATCCTTGCAAGCTCTCTGTTCTGCCACTCAACCTTCAACCGCAATCGCATCAGGCTTGGTGATGTAATGTAGGCCTGTTAGCAATTAGAACCGGGCATTCGGGTATAATAGCAACCCAAAGGAATAATAGTAGTAATAGTAATAATAGTAATAATAATCATAATAACAGTAGTAATAATAATAGTAATATTCGTAAACATTCAGGCATAGAGCGGGTGATGCTACTCGACCGGCTTAGCCTTCGTCGGATATATGTCTTAGGCAAAGCATGCCTTTGACAGCTCTTTGGAATTCTGTATACATGCGTTGGCTTCTCTCTTGCCAGTGCGGGCCAAGCGACGCGCGGCTGAATGGGCACCTGGGCATTGTGGAAACATGCAGTTCAGAGTAGACTGGATTTAGGTCGTTCTTCTTTTTGGGGGGCAGGGGGGGACTAGATGGCTCAGGGGCGTGTTCGACCCGAACAACAACAGACTCCACTGACTTCCTGATGCAGAACTACGATGGGGGTCTCAATGGTTGGACTACTGTTTTGGGGTGCAATGTGGGATCATTATAACGAGGAGCCCATGAGGAATATCAAGGCTTCTATGACTACTGTTGTTGCTACTATAATATGGTTACTACTCATGATTCGTAGCGATATTGCTGATGCTTTTGTGACGATTTACCTATGCTTTTGGTCACGTCTTTCGCGTACATCACGAAGTCTGCTGGCAAACCTGCTCAACTTTGCGTGTCGCTGCTTGCTGGGAGCTCCAAGGAAGGCAACAATAGCTTAACCCCTAAACAATAAACCCCTACCCCTAAACCCCTAAAACCCCTAAACCCCTAAACCCCTAAACCTAAACCCCTAAACCCAAAACCCAAAAACCCTAAACCCTAACTTGAAGCCCGGGTTTGACTTTGTATTATCATGGGGTTCCTGAACAGGAAACCCTTACGCCGGAGTCTGTGGGCAATCTGATATCCCAAAGAACTTCGATGAGTTTTGAGCTGTCCCACTGACAGTCGGCTCTAGTCGGGCTGGTGGTAGTCTCCATTGTAGTTCCTTTCTTGGACCAATCATATAAAAACTTATGATCCTGCAAGGCAACCCCAAAAAGGAACTGCAATGGACCCTTAAGGGAGGACATCAACAAGCCGCAGCCCCAGCCGGATGTGTACATGCAGTTTTCCCACCCGCCCAGCCGACCATATCGTACCTAAACGCAAGTCGCTCGAAATGACTACCGAAGATGCAGCTTGGGTTTAGGGTAGGTTTGGAAGTCCTAAACCGAAGACCCCTGTTCGTTCGAATAGGACTGTCGAAATATACTCCACAAGAAAATACACCTAAACTTCAAGACCGCGGAGATGTACAAGCCATCCAACCCAAGTAATATAGGGGCCTTAATAGTAAGAACAGGGTTTTGGGTTACATCTATATATATATATATACATGTATATAATACTATAATCATAATAAGGAACCCCACAATAGCATTGACAATGATTGAGATTGGAAATTATTGCGGCCCCCAAAAGGAGGAGTGGCCATGACATCGCCGTCGCAGACTTTCGGGGAGCCGGCGCAGATGACTGTAGCACCCTGAGCTGAAAGGTTCAGGGTGCAGGGATTCCACTGGGTTTAGGATTTTAGGGTTTAGGGGTTTAGGATTCAGCGGCACGATCTTCCACAGTTCTCTCTCCTAAGTATGCCATACCATACTGACATATAGGGCTCCTTTGTCGCATCTCTGAGGCCCGCGTTGGACGGATAGGGTGCGGGGTTTTCTCCGGGCCTTGGGTTGGTGTAGAGAACCGGTGTTTGCGAAACGAGGGCCTTGGAAAGTCGGAGTTTTCGTTGAGAAACTTGTAGAAATAGGAAAGAGATGCACCTCCTAGCACCTTAGTAAAGAGACATGCCAGGAAGGCAATTCATATCCCAGCCCTGGCAGCCGAACAAAAAGCTGTTGATAGAGCGGGAAACATAAGGGGAGGCCCTGAGGCTCTGTGCAAGCTTCCAGTCAAGAGCTCAGAGTCTCAAGCCTTGTCCTGTGTGTTGGCCTTAAGGGCTCGGAACTGGTGCAAGGGACATATATACTTGTCTGGACACCAAGTGCTTTTGTCAGTTCCTGTGTGCCCCCGCACCTCTGCCTGCACCATGCACTCCAACAATGAATACACCTTCCTGATTCCTGATCTCGCTGTCGCTCCAATCTAGCTCCTAGGTAAGGCGAACAGACATAAAGCCAGCGCTGCCCCCAACAGTGAAGCCAGAAAACAATCCAGCCCTCCGATCAGGAGGCACTCAAACCTGCCACCTCCATCTATCCCATACGAACAAGCTTAGCTTGAAGCATCTAACCGAATCAGGATTTATGGATGGTCGAGCCTGTCGCCTTCTCCAAAAACCCCTCTGCTCTTCTTGCAATCAAGCCTGAATCACAGGAGCCACCTCCTTCAACTTCGTCATCACTTTCCAGGAGTTGGGTGTCGGAAAAACGCATGCGTCGTAAACTGTCACCAAAGCCATGCCGGCTCCTCAGTGATTGAGGAGCTTCTTCTCCGAGCCACTATTTTTATTCTATACAACTTCTGATCGCATCATCATTTGTACCATGCCGCAACTTTCGCAGCAGCAGCAGTCCGCAGCAGAAGTAGTCGTCGTCGTCGTGGTAGTGGTCGTGGTCGTAAAAGCAGCGGTGACAGTAGCAGCACTTGGCAGCAGTAGCTGTACCTAGTAGCAGTAGCAGTAGCAGTGGCAGTGGTAGTGGCAGTCGCAGCAGCAGCAGCAGCAGCAGCGGCAGAAGTAGCAATGGCAGCAGCAGGCAGGCAGGCGCAGCAGCAGGAGCTGTTGCTGTTGTTCCTGATGCTGCCGTTCATGCTGTCGTGGACGTTGTCCTAGCTGTCATGGTCGTCGCAGTCGTTGTTGTGGTGGTGGAAGCATAACATACGTGCCTGACCGGTTCTGGCAGGCGGCGAGTGCAGTGAGGGCCATTAACGTTGCCAGGTTCTCACTGCTCGGTCTCATGCGACTACACCCCCTTCCCGATCAAACCCAAAGTTCAATCATACATTCCATCAAGAACGGCCGCACGACGTCAGAATATCAAGAACGGCTGCCGTCCGACAAGTCTCGGATGTAGCTGTACTCGTTCGACTCATGCACCTCCGACTTCCTATTGCCTCGGAGAGATCAGCAAGTCTGCAAGCAGGTTGCCCGGAAACGTGAAATGGCCTGTTGTATAGTACAGTGCAGCTTCAAAGAATCGCCTTTTGATTTTCCCGTCCTGGCAATGCACCAATAAATGCTAGCCATGCTGGCAAGCCAAGCAGCAGCTGGAGCAAAAGTCGCAACCGAAGCACCTGTCCAAACGAAGGGTCTGATAATGTCTATCAGTGGCATCAAAATTACCACCGCAGTCAGCATCAGGGACGTGATGATGTGTGAAGATGACGATGGTGATGACAGTCAATGATCAGGTACTATCACTAGCATCCCCGGCTTTATGCTCTCCATGATTCTCATTGCGACCACCAGCACCACTCCGCAGGCTATATTGCAACAGCCATTGGCAGCACCCCGGCGCAGCGCAATGCACTGCAGCGGCACAAGCAGAACCATCACTACTGCTTTCGTCATAAAACACGCGATTTCGGGGTCGTCCGGCCCATCCAGCATTCTTGCAACATCGGATCTCCACCCTCAACCGCAAAACCTTTGTAATGAGTTATTAGAGTGTCAGCATTACTCGACTCCATTCTTCATCACCATCATCGCTATCGTTGCATCAGCACAATTCGCATGAACATGGTGGAGCGGATTATGAACATCACGACGATGGTGACAATGATGCTGGCGACCTTCGGATGATTGCTCATGTCCGTCCTTCCTTCTTCACGATTACTATCTCGCTGCATCGCATTATCACCATCACCGTCAGAATCATCGTCCTCCTTATTATTGCATGCTCTTCGTGGTTGTAGTCGTCGTCTGTCCTTGCTGCTGTTCTTCTGGTTGCATGTAGTGTTGTTATTGAATCCAAGGTCCTCAAGAGCATTCTATATACAGTCTTTCTAGATGGTCCCCAAGTGGCCTTGGTGGGTTTCCCACTTGCTTTCATCATGCATGCCGGTGTGTTTGCACGCCTGGCAACAAGCTAAGCGCCGGGCACTGGCTGGCTGCAAGTTGGTGAACACTTTCGCATGTCCTGCGTCAACTAGTGTCTGAAGGGTTTGGGGCAATGATAGCATATAGTCCGTATAGTCAGAGGTTATATCAAGGAGCCCTAAACCATAATGAAATTACAGTGTTGGTAAGCATTCGGGGACGTATCTCTTTCGTACAGCCAGCAGGGTGGGTGGTCAGGAATGCAGACCTTTGCATGCCCATAGCAGTACAGAGCGATTAGTTTTCGGGGCCACTCACGTATTACCCTAACTCGTATTGAGGCTGGGGCGTGTGGACTTAGCCGCGCCTCAAGCTAAAACTTGCCCTTTCAGGACTGGGATGTGAGAGGTGAACTAACTGTCGAATCAAAGCTGTGAGAGCCGAAACCCTAAAGTAGGGCTTTTCGACGCGCACACTCGCACGAAGCAGGCATGGCAAGGTAAAGTAGGGCTTTTAGGCTCTAGGGTTTAGGGGCAGAAATGGCACCAGCGGGCTGCAGAGTGATACCCGGACAGTCGACCTTTTGCCCTCAACTCCAAATCTGCCAAATGGGTGGTTGTCAAAATTATGGTCCCTTTTTGGGACTTTACTATACTACGGCACCTATTACTTAGGGTACCCTAAAAGAGACTATAATTTTGACACCTACCCAAATCCTGAACCCCGCCAATCCGCCACACCCGACACCCTTGAGGGATCAGCATCTGGGTAGTTCTCTGAATTAGGGTCCCTTGTTAGGTCCCCAATATAGTACGGCACCCTTATAAAAAGGACCCCAAAAGGACCCTAATTTAGAAAACTACCCATCTGACGGGCGTCCTTCTGGGAGAAGCGCCCGAAGCAACCCTGAGGCTCATCGACTAGGGGGTTCGCCAGAGTTCTAACAGGGTTTTTGGGAGCTGTATGGTTTGTTTCATTATGGGGATTTAGAGATCCCTCAAATCAAAATCGGAACATGGGGTTTCAGGCATCTGGGGTTCACATCGTACATGTACGTTAACGCAAGTCCAGAGTATCGAAGGTGCTTTTCGCAGATGTCTTAAGGGCTGTCAGCTTCCCGAACCTCAATGGAGGCTCGAGGCGGGTGGGACGACTGAGGCGCAAATAAACATGGAGCAGGACAAAGATCAACAATTAAAAAAGCGATCGGTGGATCTATTGCCGGAGGGTTGAATGCATCGCGGGAACGCACGCGGGGGATGGATGATACTGATTGGAACCCTAAACCCTGTGAGCCCTTCAGACCCTTCTCCTGTAACTGCGGAACGACTACCACCCAATCTGCCAAGGAAAAGCATGCTAGCCATCGCCGTCCCCGACCTGAAAGCCTCATAGCCACGTATGCGTAGAGACCAGTTGCGCACGTAGGTTGTGCAGGAGATGCATCTACAGCCTGCCTCAGATAGTTAGCCAAAAAGTCCGATCTCTGCTGCCCCAAACTATTCAAGCTACCCAATCCCTGAACCGTGAGGCCCCCCAATAATAAGCCCGAAGCCCTAAACCCTTAATCCTAAGCCCGGCACGCCAGGCTCAAACACAAACTCCAGGCACCCCAGCTTGGCATCGCTGCCAACGAGAAGTTGACTTCTGGCTGCCTTGCAAGGATCTTGGAACTAAGGGTCCGAGAAATCGGGCGACTTGTTTCAGGTCCTTTATTTGTATACCCATATATAATAAACATCAGCTAACATAAGCATAGATGACTTCATCTATCTATCTATCTATCTATCTATCTTCTATTTATCTGTATATCTATCTATATGCCTGTCTGTCTGTCTGTCTGTCTGTCTGTCTGTCTGTCTGTCTATCTATCTATCTATCTACCTACCTACCTACCTACCTACCTATCTATCGATCTATCGATCTATCGATCTATCGATCTATCTATCTATCTATC